>OZ014510.1:21336585-21584012 GCA_963966075.1 Aphodius sticticus
AAGAACATATTTTTCTGAAAAGGTAATATTAATAGTTTTGTCTCATTAGTGTTGTCAGACTTTCTACCGGACACGGTATAATATCTATATGCTGCCTATATAATTTTTAATTAGTGATAAATAATAATTGTTGTTAATTTCAAGATCGATTTATACTGTTATTCTTAATTAGTAAACCGCTTTTTTTATTATTTCCATTTTCTATACCTAAATTCATTTTCTTGTATGTGATTCGTATGATAAATTCGTAATACGTCGTTGTAATTTATATTATCTCTTGTATATTATGATAAAAAAATAAACAAAGCATTAAAAACATGTACCTTAAACAAATCATAAACATCTAAAAAAAATTAAAAAAAAAACTCTCATCTGGATTTGAACCGCAATGGAAAAATCAAAACGTCAACGCCTTACACCTCTCGGCCACGGCACCACTTAACGATTTCTTAGAAATTCACGTATATAACGTGTATACGTCTACTAACCTCTGATTAAAATCTAGAAAATTGTTTGTCTGTGTCGCTTTTTCTAATGAAAATTCCGTAGCACCTGATTTGCTTGCGTTGAATCGATGCAAACTTCACTAAACATGGCAACTTGGACAGCTATTACCTGTTTTGCGTCGCATCGCGTATCATTGGAGTTTGACGATCTCGGCACACATATGTAGCAATGGTGTCGCGCTTACCTGAAACATGGCAATTTTCCTCCGTTTTCTCAGTTTTCCGGTCATAATTATCCCGATTGCGTCGATACATTCACCCGTAAACGTCAGTTAACCCATGAAATGTAGTGCGAACGCAAACATGCAATTGTCAGTTTTGACAAATAAATCTGACGTTTCTCGCAGCGCGAGACTCTCAGAGACTCTGACGTCACACGCCGCCATATTTGCTCGGGGGATCTGCACTACCCCATTCGGGGGCGTTTTTGGGGCACACGCGCTTGGATGACCGTTTCCAAAATACATTCATGTGATTCGAAAAAGAACGGCGCTCATTTTGGTGGTTCTCGCTTCGCCGTACGTTTTGCCAGTTCAGAGGAGATACGCCAATAAGTTTGGGCGGGCTTCGCCGTTTCGCAATTATAAAGTATGACTAGTTGACGTTTGGACCGAATAGATAGGTAGACCGCCTAATTCGGTAGACCGCGTAATTCGGTAGACCGTATAATTCGGTAGACCGCATAATTCGGTAGTCCAGCGAAGCCAATAGACCGCAAACATGAGCAGAAGAACAAAGTCGATGGGCCGCTGAAATCGATAGACTGCTCAAAACTGAAGAATTCAGTTGATTAGACAAAATATGTGAATTATACAGGACGCTATTCCATATGACTCCCCATCAGGTATTTGCCTTGCAGGTGCATTGTTTAGTGATTACTAAATGCACTCCTCGGTTTCAAAATCACTCCTCGGTCCGGTTGTATGTTCTGACAGATTGCATATGATCATTATATTATTGTCAATTGTATCATAGCTTTCAATCTCTATTTTGTAAAATCGCAGTACTTATCAAAGTCAAAAGCCTTTAATTTTAACAGGTTTGTTGAGAAGTCGAAAACTTCTACCAACGTTACATCACAGTTAGTATAAAGCTCATGGCTTAAAATTGGATTGGATATCGATGTCAGTGGCAGTGGGGTGTTAAGATCCTAGATATAAAGTTGATGCACAAAAGAAATTGCTCCTTAGCCAATAGATCAAAATTTAAAATGGAGGTTTTCAAGGCAAATATGCACAACATTTTTAAAAATTTAGATCTCTTGACTTGTCACCAAGTTGAGAATTGAAATAGAAAAACGTGTTTATTAGGGTGGTCCAAAAAACAGACTTTTCGCTAGAGGGCAACGATCTCCCGCAATCTGTTCCTTTTCCAGAAAATAAAAATTCCCCCCAAATTTGAGGAAAATCGGTTAACGGTAACACGTGCTCCCGAGCACCTCAAATGTCCCATTTAAAATACATTGCAAAAATGCATCTTTTTTCCTTATTTTTTTCCGGTTTCGGATTTAGAAAAAAAGTTGCGGGAGATTATCAGTAATTGTTCAGAACTCCCATAGGAACAAATCCACCACCACTATTATTTTGTTCACCACCCCGTACCCTCCCCATAGTACTCTAAATATGAGACAAAAGTTTCCCCAAATTTACAATTTTACAATGTTACGTAGGTACTTTATTATTGTTTTTGGCAGAAGTGATTATTATTGGATTATAGACATATTTTTTGTCATTTATTAACTAATTTGAAATTGTTTAAACCATTAGCATTTGTTTAAACAAAAATATACGATGATACGAACATATTTTTCCATTTTTTGCAGAAGGTATTAAATTATTGTTTTTTTTGTCATTTATTAACTAATTAGCAATTGTTTAAACAACTACCATTTGTTTAAATAAATATATATACAATGTTGCGGACATATTTTCTATTTTTTTAAAGTTATTATTAGGAGCATTTTTGGCCATTTATACACTAATTTGCAATTGTTTAAACAAATACCATTTGTTTGAACCATTTGTTAACTAATTTTCAATTATAACCTATAATAATAATTAGTGTTGCAACCACAATACTTGTTTGACTGATATCGTAAACCCTCCAATATCACAAAAAAGACCAGAAATCCTATAATAATTTTTGTCAATAAATAGGTACGCACTAACATTGTATATTATTGTTTAAACAAATTTATTTGTTCAAACAATTGCACAAATGGTATTGGTTTAAACAATTACAAATTAGGTAATAAATGTCAATAATCTAATAATAATTTATGCAACAAATTTAGAAAATTATGTCCATTACAATATATATATATATATATATATAATATGTATATGAATATATATTTTTAAACAAATGGTACTTGTTTAAAGAATTGTAAATTCGTTAATCAATGACAAAAAAAATGCCAATAATTTAATACTTAATAGTTTCTACAATAAATATAACAAATATGTTCGTAACAATGTATAAATTTGTACAAAACAAAGTGTGTTTAAACAATTACGAATTAGTTAATAAATGAAAAAAAATCCAATAATCTAATAATTTCTGCAAAATTAGAAAAATATGTGCGTAACATATATTTTTGTTTAAACAAATGGTAATTGTTTAAAGAATTGCTAATTTGTTAATACATGACCAAAAAGCAATAATTTAATAATTTTTGCAACAAATGGAAAAATGAGTTCGTAACATCGTATATTTTTGTTTAAACAAATGGTAATTGTTTAAACAATTTTTTAGTTTTTAAGTTAGTTAATAAATGACAAAAAACATGTCAGTAATCCAATAATAGTCATTTTTGTCAGAAAAATAATAATTCACGTAACAATTTGAAAAATTGTGAATTTGGGAAAAATGTTGCCTCATTTTTAGGGTACTGCAGGAGAGGGTGGTGGTGGTGAAAAGAAAAATAGTGGTTGTGGATTTGATCTTTGGGAAGTTCTGAACAATTTCTTTTTTTCTAAATCTGAAACGTGAAAAAAAAATGAAGAAAATATGCATTTTTCCAATGTATTTTAAATTGGAAGTTTGAGGTGTTCGGTCGCACGTGTTAACGTTAACCGATTTTTCTCAAATTTTGGGGAATCTCTTTTTCCGAAAATGAGCCGATTGGGGGGGGGGGGGGGGGAGGGCGGGTCGTTGCCCTCCAGCAAAAAAAAAGATTTTGCAAGGTATAAATTTGGACCACCCTAGTGTTTCTGCATTGAACCGTAATATATAACCCACATTTTTCGAAGACGTGATATTACCGGTAATTTTTCAAAAAAAAGCAATGGCTTTACACCCCTTCAGCAGCCGAAATTATTATAACGTTCTGGAGTTACCAGAGGTCATTGTAGAACATCTTGACCGAGCAGAATGACGGCCACATCGGTTAAATTTCCATCGATCATACTCTAAATTTTAAAATACAAAAGAAAATCAAATGAAACACTACTTTGATTGGTTGAAATTACTGAAAGCTCCGAACAGACCAGATTTTAAAATTTTTGCCACCACTGAAAGTAGTTTTTCAGAAATCGGGAACTTTTAACATTTTTAACAGTTATTATAACGTTCGTAGTTTAAAATATGCCCATATATGGGATTTTCTTTAGATTGTGTATGACCGCAAAGAAGATTGACAAATGAAATCTCTGTTCATTGTCTACATTACGTAAAAGCTTGTCTGTAAGCAAGAAGGCTTGTTTCTAGATGCTGAAAAAATCCCCCGCGCCTGGTTAGCTTCAATTCTAATGTTTAAATGCCAATAACTTGAAAAATATTGATTGCTCTGCTCTGAATTAACTTTTGGATAAGCTTTCTTTGGTTAGAAAAGCGTTTTCAAGTTGCTTAAACAAATAATGTTGCTATATACCGTGTCCGGTGCAAAAAGTGTTTAGAAATATTAGCGGGCATTAAATACGAAATTATCATTTCTTTCGTCGCAGATAATTACATTCTAATATTTGCATTTTAGGTTTAAGACGAAAGAAGAATTAAATCAGAAGCATTTATGAAGAGTACAATTTTCTGAAAAGGTTATATTAATAATTTTGTCCCGTTAGTGTTGTCAAACTTTCTACCGGACACGGTAAAATATCTATATGCTGCCCATATAATTTTTAATTAGTGATAAATAATAATTGTCGTTAATTTCAAGATCGATTTATACTGTTATTCTAAATTAGTAAGCAGTTTTTTTTTATATAAATTCGTGTTACGTCGTTGTAATTTATATTATCTCCTGTATATTATGATAAAAAAATAAACAAAGCATTAAAAACATAATATGTACCTTAAACAAATCATATGAAGCGTTAAAAAAATTAAAAAAAAACTCCCATCTGGATTTGAACCGCAGTTATCCACGGGAAAAATTGAAACGTCAACGCCTTACACCTCTCGGCCACGGCACCACTTAGCAAAATGTTTTGAATTTCACGTATATGACCTGTCTCCTAACCTCTAATGATTAAAATCTAGAAAATTGTCTGTCCGCGTCGCTTTTTCTAATGAAAATTGCATGGCACCTGATTTGCTTGCGTTGAATCGATGCAAACTTCACTAAACATGGCAACTTGAACACCTATTACCTGCGTTACGTCGCATCGCGAACACCATGGGAATTTGACGATCTCGGCACACATATGGAGCAATGTTATCGCGCTTACATGAAACATGGCAATTTTCCTCCGTTTTCGCAGTTTTCCGGTCATAATTATGCCGATTGCGGCGTCAGTTAACCTATACATACACAGTACATACACATTACACATGTAAACGCAAACATGCAATTGTCAGTTTTGACAAATTAATCTGACGTTTCTCGGAGCGCGAGACTCTCAGAGACTCTGACGTCACACGCCGCCATATTTGCTCGGGGGATCTGCACTACCCCATTCGGGGGCGTTTTTGGGGCACACGCGCTTGGATGACCGTTTCCAAAATACATTCATGTGATTCGAAAAAGAACGGCGCTCATTTTGGTGGTTCTCGCTTCGCCGTACGTTTCGCCAGTTCAGAGGAGATACGCCAATAAGTTTGGGCGGGCTTCGCCGTTTCGCAATTATAAAGTATGATGACTAGTTGACGTTTGGACCGAATAGATAGGTAGACCGCCTAATTCGGTAGACCGCGTAATTCGGTAGACCGTATAATTCGGTAGACCGCATAATTCGGTAGTCCAGCGAAGCCAATAGACCGCAAACATGAGCAGAAGAACAAAGTCGATGGGCCGCTGAAATCGATAGACTGCTCAAAACTGAAGAATTCAGTTGATTAGACAAAATATGTGAATTATACAGGACGCTATTCCATATGACTCCCCATCAGGTATTTGCCTTGCAGGTGCATTGTTTAGTGATTACTAAATGCACTCCTCGGTTTCAAAATCACTCCTCGGTCCGGTTGTATGTTCTGACAGATTGCATATGATCATTATATTATTGTCAATTGTATCATAGCTTTCAATCTCTATTTTGTAAAATCGCAGTACTTATCAAAGTCAAAAGCCTTTAATTTTAACAGGTTTGTTGAGAAGTCGAAAACTTCTACCAACGTTACATCACAGTTAGTATAAAGCTCATGGCTTAAAATTGGATTGGATATCGATGTCAGTGGCAGTGGGGTGTTAAGATCCTAGATATAAAGTTGATGCACAAAAGAAATTGCTCCTTAGCCAATAGATCAAAATTTAAAATGGAGGTTTTCAAGGCAAATATGCACAACATTTTTAAAAATTTAGATCTCTTGACTTGTCACCAAGTTGAGAATTGAAATAGAAAAACGTGTTTATTAGGGTGGTCCAAAAAACAGACTTTTCGCTAGAGGGCAACGATCTCCCGCAATCTGTTCCTTTTCCAGAAAAAAAAAATTCCCCCCAAATTTGAGGAAAATCGGTTAACGGTAACACGTGCTCCCGAGCACCTCAAATGTCCCATTTAAAATACATTGCAAAAATGCATCTTTTTTCCTTATTTTTTTCCGGTTTCGGATTTAGAAAAAAAGTTGCGGTAGATTATCAGTAATTGTTCAGAACTCCCATAGGAACAAATCCACCACCACTATTATTTTGTTCACCACCCCGTACCCTCCCCATAGTACTCTAAATATGAGACAAAAGTTTCCCCAAATTTACAATTTTACAATGTTACGTAGGTACTTTATTATTGTTTTTGGCAGAAGTGATTATTATTGGATTATAGACATATTTTTTGTCATTTATTAACTAATTTGAAATTGTTTAAACCATTAGCATTTGTTTAAACAAAAATATACGATGATACGAACATATTTTTCCATTTTTTGCAGAAGGTATTAAATTATTGTTTTTTTTGTCATTTATTAACTAATTAGCAATTGTTTAAACAACTACCATTTGTTTAAATAAATATATATACAATGTTGCGGACATATTTTCTATTTTTTTAAAGTTATTATTAGGAGCATTTTTGGCCATTTATACACTAATTTGCAATTGTTTAAACAAATACCATTTGTTTGAACCATTTGTTAACTAATTTTCAATTATAACCTATAATAATAATTAGTGTTGCAACCACAATACTTGTTTGACTGATATCGTAAACCCTCCAATATCACAAAAAAGACCAGAAATCCTATAATAATTTTTGTCAATAAATAGGTACGCACTAACATTGTATATTATTGTTTAAACAAATTTATTTGTTCAAACAATTGCACAAATAGTATTGGTTTAAACAATTACAAATTAGGTAATAAATGTCATAACACTGCCAATAATCTAATAATAATTTATGCAACAAATTTAGAAAATTATGTCCATTACAATATATATATATATATATATATATATATATATATATATATATATATATATATAATATGTATATGAATATATATTTTTAAACAAATGGTACTTGTTTAAAGAATTGTAAATTCGTTAATCAATGACAAAAAAAATGCCAATAATTTAATACTTAATAGTTTCTACAATAAATATAACAAATATGTTCGTAACAATGTATAAATTTGTACAAAACAAAGTGTGTTTAAACAATTACGAATTAGTTAATAAATGAAAAAAAAATCCAATAATCTAATAATTTCTGCAAAATTAGAAAAATATGTGCGTAACATATATTTTTGTTTAAACAAATGGTAATTGTTTAAAGAATTGCTAATTTGTTAATACATGACCAAAAAGCAATAATTTAATAATTTTTGCAACAAATGGAAAAATGAGTTCGTATTTTTGTTTAAACAAATGGTAATTGTTTAAACAATTTTTTAGTTTTTAAGTTAGTTAATAAATGACAAAAAACATGTCAGTAATCCAATAATAGTCATTTTTGTCAGAAAAATAATAATTCACGTAACAATTTGAAAAATTGTGAATTTGGGAAAAATTTTGCCTCATTTTTAGGGTACTGCAGGAGAGGGTGGTGGTGGTGAAAAGAAAAATAGTGGTTGTGGATTTGATCTTTGGGAAGTTCTGAACAATTTCTTTTTTTCTAAATCTGAAACGTGAAAAAAAAATGAAGAAAATATGCATTTTTCCAATGTATTTTAAATTGGAAGTTTGAGGTGTTCGGTGGCACGTGTTAACGTTAACCGATTTTTCTCAAATTTTGGGGAATCCCTTTTTCCGAAAATGAGCCGATTGGGGGGGGGGGGGGGGGGGGTCGGGTCGTTGCCCTCCAGCAAAAAAAAAAAGATTTTGCAAGGTATAAATTTGGACCACCCTAGTGTTTCTGCATTGAACCGTAATATATAACCCACATTTTTCGAAGACGTGATATTACCGGTAATTTTTCAAAAAAAAAGCAATGGCTTTACACCCCCTCAGCAGCCGAAATTATTATAACGTTCTGGAGTTACCAGAGGTCATTGTAGAACATCTTGACCGAGCAGAATGACGGCCACATCGGTTAAATTTCCATCGATCATACTCTAAATTTTAAAATACAAAAGAAAATCAAATGAAACACTACTTTGATTGGTTGAAATTACTGAAAGCTCCGAACAGACCAGATTTTAAAATTTTTGCCACCACTGAAAGTAGTTTTTCAGAAATCGGGAACTTTTAACATTTTTAACAGTTATTATAACGTTCGTAGTTTAAAATATGCCCATATATGGGATTTTCTTTAGATTGTGTATGACCGCAAAGAAGATTGACGAATGAAATCTCTGTTCATTGTCTACATTACGTAAAAGCTTGTCTGTAAGCAAGAAGGCTTGTTTCTAGATGCTGAAAAAATCCCCCGCGCCTGGTTAGCTTCAATTCTAATGTTTAAATGCCAATAACTTGAAAAATATTGATTGCTCTGCTCTGAATTAACTTTTGGATAAGCTTTCTTTGGTTAGAAAAGCGTTTTCAGGTTGCTTAAACAAATAATGTTGCTATATACCGTGTCCGGTGCAAAAAGTGTTTAGAAATATTAGCGGGCATTAAATACGAAATTATCATTTCTTTCGTTGCAGATAATTACATTCTAATATTTGCATTTTAGGTTTAAGACGAAAGAAGAATTAAATCAGAAGCATTTATGAAGAGTACAATTTTCTGAAAAGGTTATATTAATAATTTTGTCCCGTTAGTGTTGTCAAACTTTCTACCGGACACGGTAAAATATCTATATGCTGCCCATATAATTTTTAATTAGTGATAAATAATAATTGTCGTTAATTTCAAGATCGATTTATACTGTTATTCTAAATTAGTAAGCAGCTTTTTTTATATAAATTCGTGTTACGTCGTTGTAATTTATATTATCTCCTGTATATTATGATAAAAAAATAAACAAAGCATTAAAAACATAATATGTACCTTAAACAAATCATATGAAGCGTTAAAAAAATTTAAAAAAAACTCCCATCTGGATTTGAACCGCAGTTATCCACTGGAAAAATTGAAACGTCAACGCCTTACACCTCTCGGCCACGGCACCACTTAGCAAAACGTTTTGAATTTCACGTATATGACCTGTCTCCTAACCTCTAATGATTAAAATCTAGAAAATTGTCTGTCCGCGTCGCTTTTTCTAATGAAAATTGCATGGCACCTGATTTGCTTGCGTTGAATCGATGCAAACTTCACTAAACATGGCAACTTGAACACCTATTACCTGCGTTACGTCGCATCGCGAACACCATGGGAATTTGACGATCTCGGCACACATATGGAGCAATGTTATCGCGCTTACATGAAACATGGCAATTTTCCTCCGTTTTCGCAGTTTTCCGGTCATAATTATGCCGATTGCGGCGTCAGTTAACCTATACATACACAGTACATACACATTACACATGTAAACGCAAACATGCAATTGTCAGTTTTGACAAATTAATCTGACGTTTCTCGGAGCGCGAGACTCTCAGAGACTCTGACGTCACACGCCGCCATATTTGCTCGGGGGATCTGCACGACTCCATTCGGGGGCGTTTTTGGGGCACACGCGCTTGGATGACCGTTGCCAAAATACATTCATGTGATTCGAAAAAGAACGACGCTCATTTTGGTGGCTCTCGCTTCGCCGTACGTTTCGCCAGTTCAGAGGAGATACGCCAATAAGTTTAGGCGGGCTACGCCGTTTCGCAATTATAAAGTATGACTAGTTGACGTTTGGACCGAATAGATAGGTAGACCAGCGAAGTCGGTAGACCGCCGATGTCGGTAGACCGCCGATGTCGGTAGACCGCCGATGTCGGTAGACCGCCGATGTCGGTAGACCGCCGAATTCGGTAGACCGCCCAAGTCGGTAGACCGCCCAAGTCGTAGACTGCCCAAGTCGGTAGACCGCCCAAGTCGGTAGACCGCCCAAGTCGGTAGACCGCCTAATTCGGTAGACCGCATAATTCTGTAGACCGTATAATTCGGTAGATCGCATAATTCGGTAGTCCAGCGAAGTCAATAGACCGCAAACATGAGCAGAAGAACGAAGTCGATGGGCCGCTGAAATCGATAGACTGCTCAAAACTGAAGAATTCAGTCGATTGTACAAAATATATGAATTGTTTATTTGACAATTAAGTTTTTATTATTAAAGCCACAATCCGTATCAGAGCGCGCCACAGGCCGCTATTCCATATCACTCCCCACCAGGTACATACCCCCTCGACCTCTCCCCTTACACCCCCGCGTAAGAATGGTCAAAATCGGTGCGATGTAATCATGCATCAATAACAAATGGTAAAACCTTGAATGCTTTCGAACAATATCAAAATTCTCTTAAGCGGTTTATTTTAAAAACTCCTAAAATTATTTTTTATATTTTTACTAAATTATTTGTATATTAACTTTGTATTAACTTTGTATAATGTCGTAATGGGTATTGAAGTTATAGTTATACTTACTTATAGGAAAAGTCAAAATGTTGAAACATTTTGTTTTTATTGTGTACAGATGATATGTAGGGATGAAATATATAAGAAAAACACCTAATGGGTTGGGAAGTAAAAAAAAATGATTTTGCATTGTTTGGTATCTATTTTATAAAACGGCTGTAATTTCTTAAGGAATTGAAAAAAAAGTATATATCGATGGCCTAGCTGTAGTAGCATGCGTAACCTACAGTGATATTAAATACCCGGGTATCTATTATCAAGGTTATATATCTGGGTATTTACCCAAACTGGGTTTTCATAGGGGTACTTATAAACATAACATTGTTATTCAAAATGGCAGTAAAATGAAATATTTAATTACTAAATTAAGGTTTTCTTTTTATCACAAAATCAAAAGGTATCTCTTATCTCAAAATAAAGGTTATTCTTATAAAAATAAAAACATTGTTAAAACAAAGAATAAAAATATTAATCTCATCTGACGATATATCAAGAGCACACATTTCCTTGTCATCATCGTCCATTCAATCAAGTGAATCTTCTATATTTTGTGATTCTGTTATCGAAGAAGATTTAGCAGAAACTTATTATTATATGTTAAGTTGACATAGCGGCTTTCGTCGTTGTTAATCAATTTCTTATTTTGCTATGAATCCAACTAAATGTACTGAATGTTCTTATATAACTCAAATATTTTACGTTATTTGTAATCAAGAGTACACATGTACAGAGTGTCCCACTTTTGCCATTTTGTTCCCGCACAACTTTTTTCCTGATAGTAAACCCCACACTAAGCAAAAAGTTCCATATGGACTATTTGTTTTCTTTATTCCTTAAAAAAATACAACCGTTTGAAATAATTGTAAAATAATTGCAAAACTGTATATTAAATGACTTAACTTCCTTAGGAATTGATAAACCCAAAAAGTCGGCATGAAACTTTCAGAATGGCAATTACTTGTAGAGAAACAATTGTCTAAAAAGTTTCATATGTATTTTGTTTTCGTTAATTTGTTTATATAGCTTATTTTTAACATTTTGAATTTTTTACTTAAATTTATTTACTTTTAATTTTGTTATGGGTATTGATTGTGCTCTCTCTGTTTTAGCATTGTTTGATATGTAGTTTATTGTTTCTTTTTCTTTATTTAGTTAATATTTCAAGCGGCTGTAACTTGGCGTAGAAAAAACAATTAGGTCCATATGAAAAGTCATACTTAGAATGACATTTACTATCTAAAAACAATTCTTGCAGAAAAAAAAGTGTTATACCCTGTATAAATATCTCTGAAATCTTGTTAAATGGTGTTTTTGGGGATAAAAAGGATAAATACCCAAAATCTAGGTATTTACTCTAAGTAGGGGTAACTACCAGGGTAAATACCCATTTTATAAGTTCCCACCCACTGGGTATTTACCCGGCCCACATCACTGGTAACCTGTAGTACCATGTATGCTTTACCCATGATGATACATGGTATTGCAGCTAGGCCATCGATATACAATATTTCATTCACAATGATATTTGCTCTCTACAAAATAATTTTGTCAGGAAACAGTGGGGAACAGGCTGTATATGTCATATTATTGTGTAAGACAAAATTAATTTATTGTTGTTGGGGGACTTTCGACTGTGATATGTGTTCGGAAGGAGAGAATAAAAACGTTTATCAGTTTTTGAGAGTGTAATTCTTGGAACTTTCACATTTTCCTACGTTTCGCCGTTGTAATCTTCGGCTTCTTCAGGGCTGGTGTGTGATCAAGATAAGTCAAGTAAGGTAATGCAGGTGGTGACCATTGCGGGGGTCCATTGATGCGTAACATACAACGGCGAAACGTAGGCAAATGTGCGAGTTCCCAGAATTACACTCTCAAAGACTGATAAACGTTTTTATTCTCTCTTTCCGAATTAATTTATTTTTTTGCTGTAATTATTTGAATTTTCTTTTGTTTCAATAAACTATTATTATTATTAATGTGTAAAAGAAAATTTTGAGAACCTTCTGTAAATTTGTTTAAGCATATTTTGCAAGTATCAGTAAAATTTTATTTTTCTTTTGCATGATGCAGTACCCTCACAAATGAAACAAAATGATACAAACTTTTCTAGATTGTCTAAAACCTAAAATACAAAAATATTTAAATGTAATTATCTGCTTGCATATACTGGGTGTTACCAAAACTATGACCAACTCTTAAGAGTAAAGTACCTTTCTTTTAAAAGCTATGCAAAATGTTATTTGAAAAAATTGTTTGGAAATATTAGGGTATTAAATAACAAAATTATAATCTCCTTTGTCGTTGCATGATCACCCGGAACGTCAAAGGTGACTATAATTTCATATTTAATGCTTATTTTTACATGTTTTTACGAATTATTTTTTTGCATAGCTTTGAAGATGATTGTACATACTTGACTCATGTCATTTTCATTTCTTTGGCAACATGCGGTGTATGCAACGAAGGTTATTATAATTTCGTATTGTAGGACCTCTAATACAAATACTCTTTTCAAATAACATTTTTGCATGGTTTTGAAACAAAGGTACTTTACTCTTAAGAATTTTTCATAGTTCTGTTAACTCCCCGCAGATAATACATTCTAATATTGCATTTTAGGTTTAAGACAATACAGAAACTTTTAACTGAAATAAAATTTTCTGAAAAATTGATAATAAACATTTTTCTCATTTTTCAACTTAGTGCCAGACACTGTATGTATCTCTATTATATTAAAATAACATTTATCGGAAAATTTACTTCGACAAAAACTGAGAAATTTACAACTTTATGACATGATTTAAAAAACATTATTTAGCAAAGCCTTTATTTGAGTAGGTATATTATATGTAATTTAATGAAAATAATGCTACTGTACCTGACACTTTGAAAGAAATAATGGAATACATATGCAATAATAATCGACAATAATTGTTGCTTAAACTTGGATTGGATATCGATGTTAGTGGCAGTGGGGTGTTAAGAGCCTAAATATAAAATTTATGCACAAAAGAAATTGCTCCTTAGCCAATACATCAAAATTTAAAATGCAGGTTTTCAAGGCGAACATGCACAACATTTTTAAAAATTTAGATCTCTTGACTTGTCACCAAGTTGATAATTGAAATAGAAAAACGTGTTTATGCATTGAACCGTAATATATAACCCACATTTTTCGAAGAAGACGTGATATTACCGATAATTTTTCAAAGAAAAACAATGGTTTTACACCCCTCCAGCAGCCGAAATTATTATAACGTTCTTGAGTTATCAGGGGTCATTGTAGAACATCTTGACCGAGCAGAATGACGACCACATCGGTTAAATTTCCATCGAATATACTCTAAATAATTAAATTACAAAAAAAAATCAAATGAAACACTACTTTGATTGGTTGAAATTACTGAAAGCTCCGAGCAGATCAGATTTTAACATATTTGCCACCACTGAAAGTAGTTTTTAAGAAATCGGGAACATTTAACATTTTTAACAGTTATTATAACGTTCGTAGTTTAAAATATATGGCCCATATATGGGATTTTCTTTAAATTGTATATGACCGCAAAGAAGATTGACAAATGAAATCTCAGTTCATTGTCTACATTACGTAAATGCCTGTCTGTAAGCAAGAAAGCTTGTTTCTAGACGCTGGAAAAAAATCCCCCGCGCCTGGTTAGCTTCAAGTCTAATATTTAAATGACAGTAACTTGAAAAGCATTAATTCATCTGCTCTCAATTAGCTTTTGGATAAGCTTTCTTTGGTTAGAAAAGCGTTTTCAGTTTCTTTAAACAAATAATGTTATTATATACCGTGTCCGGTGAAAAAAGTGTTTAGAATGTTAGCGGGCATTAAATACGAAATTATAATTTCTTTCGTCGTTGCATGAACACCCGGTATATGGAACGTCAGAGGTGATTATAATTTCAATTTTTTTCAAATATCATATTTGCATCGCTTTGAACATAAACCTTTACTCCCAAGAGTTTATTATAGATTTGGTAATACCCGGTACACGCAAGCAGATAATTAGATTCTAATATTTGCATTTTAGGTTTAAGGCAAAAGAAGAATTAAATCAGAAGCTTTTATGAAGAACATAATTTTCTGAAAAGGTAATATTAATAATTTTGTCCCATTAGTGTTGTCAAACTTTCTACCGGACACGGTATAATATCTATATGCTGCCTATATAATTTTTAAGTAGTGATAAATAATAATTGTTGTTAATTTCAAGATCAATTTATACTTTTATTCTAAATTAGTAAACAGTTTTTTTTAGTATTTCCATTTTCAATACCTAAATTCATTTTCTTGTATGTGATTCGTATGATAAATTCGTATTACGTCGTTGTAATTTATATTATCTCCTGTATATTAAGATAAATAATAGACAAAGCATTAAAAACATAATATGTACGTTAAACAAATCATATGAAGCATTAAAAAAAACTCTCGTCTCATCTGGATTTGAAGCGCAGCTATTCCACTGGAAAAATCAAAACGTCATCGCCTTACACCTCTCGGCCGTGGCACCACTTTATAAAATGTTATAAATTCACGTATATAAACGACGTCTACTAACCTCTAATGATTACAATCGAGAAAATTGTCTGTCCGTGTCGTTTTTTCTAATGAAAATTGCATAGCACCTGATTTGCTTGCGTTGAATCGATGCAAACTTCACTAAACATGGCAACTTGAATACCGATTGATTACCTGCGTTCTGTCGCATCGCGTAACATTGGAATTTGACGATCTCGGCACACATATGTAGCAATGTTATCGCGCTTACATGAATCATGGCCATTTTCCTCCGTTTTCTCAGTTTTCCGGTCATAATTATCCCGTAATTATCCCGATTGCGGCGTCAGTTAACCTATAAACGCACTACATAGGACATACACATTACACATGTGAACGCAAAGTTGCAACTGTCAGTTTTGACAAATAAATCTGACGTTTCTCGGAGAGCGAGACTCTGACGTCACACGCCGCCATATTTGCTCGGTGGATCTGCACTACCCCATTCGGGGGCGATTTTAGGGCACACGCCGGTCGATGACCGTTTCCAAAATACATTCATGTGATTCGAAAAAGAACGACGCTCATTTTGGTGGTTCTCGCTTCGCCGTACGTTTCGCCAGTTCAGAGGAGATACGCCAATAAGTTTAGGCGGGCTACGCCGTTTCGCAATTATAAAGTATGACTAGTTGACGTTTGGACCGAATAGATAGGTAGACCAGCGAAGTCGGTAGACCGCCTAATTCGGTAGACCGCCTAATTCGGTTGACCGCCTAATTCGGTAGACCGTATAATTCGGTAGACCGCATAATTCGGTAGACCGTATAATTCGGTAGACCGCATAATTCGGTAGTCCAGCGAGGCCAATAGACCGCAAACATGAGCAGAAGAACGAAGTCGATGGGCCGCTGAAATCGATAGACTGCTCAAAACTGTAGAATTCAGTTGATTGTACAAAATATATGAATTATTTATTTGACAATTAAGTTATTATCAAAACCACAATCCGTATCAGAGCGCGCCACAGGCCGCTATTCCATATGACTCCCCATCAGGTATTTGCCTTACAGGTGCATTGTTTAGTGATTACTAAATTCACTCCTCGGTTTCAAAATCAGTCCTCGGTCCGGTTGTATGTTCTGACAGATTGCATATGATCATTATATTATTGTCAATTGTATCATAGCTGTCAATCTCTATTTTGTAAAATCTCAGTACTTATCAAAGTCAAAAGCCTTTAATTTTAACAGGTTTGTTGAGAAGACGAAAACTTCTACCAACGTTACATCACAGTTAGTATAAAGCCAATGGCTTAAAATTGGATTGGATATCGATGTCAGTGGCAGTGGGGTGTTACGATCCTAGATATAAAGTTGATGCACAAAAGAAATTGCTCCTTAGCCAATAGATCAAAATTTAAAATGGAGGCTTTGAAGGCAAAATTCCACAAAATTTTTAATAATTTAGATCTCTTGACGTCACCATGTTGAGAATTGAAATAGAAAAACGTGTTTATTAGGGTGGTCCAAAAAAACAGACTTTTCGCTAGAGGGCAACGATTCCCCGCAATCTGTTCCTTTTCCAGAAAAAAAAATTCCCCCCAAATTTGAGAAAAATCGGTTAACGATAACACGTGCCCTCGAGTACCTCAAATTTCCCATTTAAAATACATTGCAAAAAGGCATCTTTTTTCGTTATTCTTTCACGTTTCGGATTTTGAAAAAAAGTTGCGGGAGATTATCAGAAATTGTTCAGAACTCCCCTAGGAGAACAAATCCACCACCACTATTTTTTTGTTCACCACCCCGTACCCTCCCCATAGTACCCTAAATATGAGATAAAAGTTTCCCCAAATTTACAATTTTACAATGTTACGTGTTTTATTATTGCTTTTGGCAGAAGTGATTATTATTGGATTATTGACATATTTTTTTGTCATTTATTAACTAATTTGAAATGGTTTAAACCATTAGCATTTGTTTAAACAAAAATATACGATGATACGAACATGTTTTTGCAGAAGGTATTAAATTATAGTTTTTTTTTCATTTATTAACTAATTAGCAATTGTTTAAACAAATACCATTTGTTTAAACAAATATATATACAATGTAGCGAACATATTTTCTATTTTTTAAAGGAAGGTATTATTAGGAGCATTTTTGGTCATTTATTAACTAATTTGCAATTGTTTAAACAAATACCATTTGTTTGAACCATTTGTTAACTAATTTTCAATTGTAACCTATAATAATAATTAGTGTTGCAACCACAATACTTGTTTGACCGATATCGTAAACCCTCCAATATTCCAAAAAAGAACAGAAATCCTATAATAATTTTTGTCAAGAAATACGCACTAACAATGTATATTATTGTTTAAACAAATGAGGAATTGAGTATATATCGATGGCCTAGCTGTAGTACCTAACCTATGGTGTAGTGCGATGTATAACCTATGCTTTAACCATGATGATACATGGTATTGCAGCTAGGCCATCGATATACAATATTTAACTCACAATAACATTTGCTCTCTACAAAGGGGGACAGGCTGTATATGTCATATGTATATGACTTTCATATGACTTTCGACTGTGATATGTGTTCGGGAGGAGAGAATAGAAACGGTTATCAGTCTTTGAGAGTGTAATTCTTGGAACTTTCACATTTGCCTACGTTTCGCCATTGTAATCTTCGGCTTCTTCAGGACTGGTGTGTGATCAAGATAAGTCACGTAAGGTAATGCAGGTGGTGACCTTTGCGGGGGTCCAAACAATTAAGTTCATATCGATGGCCTAGCTGCAGTACCATGTGTAACCTATGCTTTAACCATGATGATACGTGGTAGGGGAGCTAGGCCATGGTAATAAAATTTTTCTCTCACAATATTTGCTCGCAAAAAAATAATTTTGTCAGCAAAAAAGTGGGGGACAGCCTGTATATGTCGTATTATTGTGTAAGACAAAATTAATTAATATACTTTTTGCTGTAATTATTTGAATTAGCTTTTGTTTCAATATAGACTATTATTATTTTTAGTTAATAAGTGTAAAAGAAAATTTTGACAACCATTTGTAAATTCGTTTAAACATATTTTGCAAGTATCAGTAAAATTTAATTTTTCCTTTGCATGATGCAGTACCCTCACAAATGAAATGCAATGATTGTCTTTTCCTTTTTCGAAAACTGCACTTTATAAAAAAATAAGTAAGCTGTAATTATTAAGCCTTTGTTTATTAAAATTAAAGTATTTATTATAATTGTAAAGCAAAAAACCATAATAAGTAGTAGTAATAATATTAATACAGTAGTAGTAGTAGTAGTAATACATACTTTACCTTCAAGAATTTCAAATTTCCAACTTAAAAAAAGCTCTACTAAATTTTATGTACATATTGTACATACCGTGTCCGGCACTAACTTTTCAGAAAATTTCATTCATAAAAGTTTCTAAATTGTCTTAAACCTAAAATGCAAATATTACAATGTAATTATCTGCTTCCATATACTGGGTGTTACCAAAACTATGACCAACTCTTAAGAGTAAAGTACCTTTCTTTTAAAAGCCATGCAAAATGTTATTTGAAAAAATTGTATACCGTCTCCGGTGAAAAAAAGTGTTTAGAAATGTTAGCGTCGTTGCATGAACACCCGGTATATGGAACTTCAAAGGTGATTATAATTTCTTATTTACTGCCTCCTAATATTTTGAAATACTCTTTCAAATAATATTTTGGCGTAGCTTTTAAGATAAACGTACTTTAGCTAATGTCATTTGTATCTTTTTGGTAAAATAAAAACAGCCTATAATACCTATAATATTTCTAAGTACTTTTTTTTCAAATATCATAACTTTGCATAACTTTGAACATAAACCTTTACTCCCAAGAGTTTGTTATAGTTTTGGTAATACCCGGTACTTGCAAGCAGAGAATTAGATTCTAATATTTGCATTTTAGGTTTAAGACAAAAGAAGAATTAAATCAGAAGCTTTTACGAAGAAACATAATTTTCTGAAAAGGTAATATTAATAGTTTTGTCTCATTAGTGTTGTCAAACTTTCTACCGGACACGGTATAATATCTATATGCTGCCTATATAATTTTTAATTAGTGATAAATAATAATTGTTGTTAATTTCAAGATCGATTTATACTGTTATTCTTAATTAGTAAACCGCTTTTTTTATTATTTCCATTTTCTATACCTAAATTCATTTTCTTGTATGTGATTCGTATGATAAATTCGTAATACGTCGTTGTAATTTATATTATCTCTTGTATATTATGATAAAAAAATAAACAAAGCATTAAAAACATGTACCTTAAACAAATCATAAACATCTAAAAAAAATTAAAAAAAAAACTCCCATCTGGATTTGAACCGCAATGGAAAAATCAAAACGTCAACGCCTTACACCTCTCGGCCACGGCACCACTTAACAAATTCTTAGAAATTCACGTATATAACATGTATACGTCTACTAACCTCTGATTAAAATCTAGAAAATTGTTTGTCTGTGTCGCTTTTTCTAATGAAAATTCCGTAGCACCTGATTTGCTTGCGTTGAATCGATGCAAACTTCACTAAACATGGCAACTTGGACAGCTATTACCTGTTTTGCGTCGCATCGCGTATCATTGGAGTTTGACGATCTCGGCACACATATGTAGCAATGGTGTCGCGGTTACCTGAAACATGGCAATTTTCCTCCGTTTTCTCAGTTTTCCGGTCATAATTATCCCGATTGCGTCGATACATTCACCCGTAAACGTCAGTTAACCCATGAAATGTAGTGCGAACGCAAACATGCAATTGTCAGTTTTGACAAATTAATCTGACGTTTCTCGGAGCGCAAGACTCTCAGAGACTCTGACGTCACACGCCGCCATATTTGCTCGGGGGATCTGCACGACTCCATTCGGGGGCGTTTTTGGGGCACACGCGCGGGGATGACCGTTTCCAAAATACATTCATGTGATTCGAAAAAGAACGACGCTCATTTTGGTGGTTCTCGCTTCGCCGTACGTTTCGCCAGTTCAGAGGAGATACGCCAATAAGTTTAGGCGGGCTACGCAGTTTCGCAATTATAAAGTATGACTAGTTGACGTTTGGACCGAATAGATAGGTAGACCAGCGAAGTCGGTAGACCGCCGATGTCGGTAGACCGCCGAAGTCGGTAGACCGCCGAAGTCGGTAGACCGCCGAAGTCGGTAGACCGCCGAAGTCGGTCTAATTCTGTAGACCGTATTATTCGGTAGATCGCATAATTCGGTAGTCCAACGAAGTCAGTAGACCGCAAACATGAGCAGAAGAACGAAGTCGATGGGCCGCTGAAATCGATAGACTGCTCAAAACTGAAGAATTCAGTCGATTGTACAAAATATATGAATTATTTATTTGACAATTAAGTTTTTATTATTAAAGCCACAATCCGTATCAGAGCGCGCCACAGGCCGCTATTCCATATCACTCCCCACCAGGTACATACCCCCTCGACCTCTCCCCTTAGACCCCCGCGTAAGAATGGTCAAAATCGGTGCGATGTAATCATGCATCAAGAACAAATGGTAAAACCTTGAATGCTTTCGAACAATATCAAAATTCTCTTAAGCGGTTTATTTTAAAAACTCCTAAAATTATTTTTTATATTTTTACTAAATTATTTGTATATTAACTTTTTATTGTCGTAATGGGTATTGAAGTTATAGTTATACTTACTTATAGGAAAAGTCAAAATGTTGAAACATTTTGTTTTTATTGTGTACAGATGATATGTAGGGATGAAATATATAAGAAAAACACCTAATGGGTTGGGAAGTAAAAAAAAATGATTTTGCATTGTTTGGTATCTATTTTATAAAACGGCTGTAATTTCTTAAGGAATTGAAAAAGAAGTATATATCGATGGCCTAGCTGTAGTAGCATGTGTAACCTACAGTGATGTTAAATACCCGGGTATTTATTATCAAGGGTATATATCTGGGTATTTACCCAAACTGGGTTTTTACCCAAACTGGGTTTTTATAGGGGTACTTATAAACATAATATTGTTATTCAAAATAGCAGTAAAATGAAATATTTAATTACTAAATTAAGGTTTTCTTTTTATCACAAAATCAAAAGGTATCTCTTATCTCAAAATAAAGGTTATTCTTATAAAAATAAAAACATTGTTAAAACAAAGAATAAAAATATTAGTCTCATCTGACGATATATCAAGAGCACACATTTCCTTGTCATCATCGTCCATTCAATCGATTGAATCTTCTGTATTTTGTGATTCTGTTATCGAAGAAGATTTAGCAGAAACTTATGATTATATGTTAAGTTGACATAGCGGCTTTCGTCGTTGTTAATCAATTTCTTATTTTGCTATGAATCCAACTAAATGTACTGAATGTTCTTATATAACTCAAATATTTTACGTTATTTGTAATCAAGAGTACACATCTACAGTGTCCCACTTTTGCCATTTTGTTCCCGCACAACTTTTTTCCTGATAGTAAACACTGATAGTAAAAAAATACAACCGTTTGAAATAATTGTAAAATAATTGCAAAACTGTATATTAAATGACTTAACTTCCTTAGGAATTGATAAACCCAAAAAGTCGGCATGAAACTTTCAGAATGACAATTACTTGTAGAGAAACAATTGTCTAAAAAGTTTCATATGTATTTTGTTTTCGTTAATTTGTTTATATAGCTTATTTTTAACATTTTTAATTTTTTACTTAAATTTATTTACTTTTAATTTTGTTATGGGTATTGATTGTGCTCTCTCTGTTTTAGCATTGTTTGATATGTAGTTTATTGTTTCTTTTTCTTTATTTAGTTAATATTTCAAGCGGCTGTAACTTGGCGTTGAAAAAACAATTAGGTCCATATGAAAATTCATACTCAGAATGACATTTACTATCTAAAAAGAATTCTTGCAGAAGAAAAAGTGTTATACCCTGTATAAATATCTCTGAAATGTTGTTAAATGGTGTTTTTGGGATAAAAAAGATAAATACCCAAAATTTAGGTATTTACCCTAAGTACCAGGGTAAATACCCATTTTATAAGTTCCCACCCACTGGGTATTTACCCGGCCCACATCACTGGTAACCTAAGCTGTAGTACCATGTATGCTTTACCCATGATGATACATGGTATTGCAGCTAGGCCATAGATATACAATATTTCATTCACAATGATATTTGCTCTCTACAAAATAATTTTGTCAGGAAACAGTGGGGGACAGGCTGTATATGTCATATTATTGTGTAAGACACAATTAATTTATTGTTGTTGGGGGACTTTCGACTGTGATATGTGTTCGGAAGGAGAGAATAAAAACGTTTATCAGTTTTTGAGAGTGTAATTCTTGGAACTTTCAAGAACTTTTTCCTACGTTTCGCCGTTGTAATCTTCGGCTTCTTCAGGGCTGGTGTGTGATCAAGATAAGTCACGTAAGGTAATGCAGGTGGTGACCATTGCGGGGGTCCATTGATGCGTAACATACAACGGCGAAACGTAGGCAAATGTGCGAGTTCCCACAATTACACTCTCAAAGACTGATAAACGTTTTTATTCTCTTAATTTATTTTTTTGCTGTAATTATTTGAATTTTCTTTTGTTTCAATAAACTATTATTATTATTAATATGTGTAAAAGAAAATTTTGAGAACCTTTTGTAAATTTGTTTAAACATATTTTGCAAGTATCAGTAAAATTTATTTTTCTTTTGCATGATGCAGTACCCTCACAAATGAAATAAAATGACACAAATTTTTCTAGATTGTCTAAAACCTAAAATACAAAAATATTTAAATGTAATTATCTGCTTGCATATACTGGGTGTTACCAAAACTATGACAAAATTACAATCTCCTTTGTCGTTGCATGATCCCCCGGAACGTCAAAGGTGACTATAATTTCATATTTAATGCTGATTTTTACATGTTTTTACGAATTATATTTTTGCATAGCTTTGAAGATGATGGTACATACTTGACTCTTATGTCATTTTCAATTCTTTGGCTACATGCGGTATATGCAACGAAGGTTATTATAATTTCGTATTGTAGGACCTCTAATACAAATACTCTTTTCAAATAACATTTTTGCATGTTTTTGAAACAAAGGTACGTTACTCTTAAGAATTTTTCATAGTTTTGGTAACACCCCGCAGATAATACATTCTAATATTGCATTTTAGGTTTAAGACAATACAGAAACTTTTAACTGAAATAAAATTTTCTGAAAAATTGATAATAAACATTTTTCTCATTTTTCAACTTAGTGCCAGACACTGTATGTATCTCTATTATATTAAAATAACATTTATCGGAAAATTTACTTCGACAAAAACTGAGAAATTTACAACTTTATGACATGATTTAAAAAACATTATTTAGCAAAGCCTTTATTTGAGTAGGTATATTATATGTAATTTAATGAAAATAATGCTACTGTACCTGACATTAACACTTTGAAAGAAATAATGGAATACATATGCAATAATAATGGACAATAATTGTTGCTTAAACTTGGATTGGATATCGATGTTAGTGGCAGTGGGGTGTTAAGAGCCTAGATATAAAATTTATGCAAAAAAGAAATTACTCCTTAGCCAATAGATCAAAATTTAAAATGCAGGTTTTCAAGGCGAACATGCACAACATTTTTAAAAATTTAGATCTCTTGACTTGTCACCAAGTTGATAATTGAAATAGAAAAACGTGTTTATGCATTGAACCGTAATATATAACCCACATTTTTCGAAGAAAACGTGATATTACCGATAATTTTTCAAAAAAAACAATGGCTTTACACCCCTCCAGCAGCCGAAATTATTATAACGTTCTGGAGTTATCAGGGGTCATTGTAGAACATTTTGACCGAGTAGAATGACGACCACATCGGTTAAATTTCCATCGAATATACTCTAAATATTTAAATTACAAAAAAAAAATCAAATGAAACACTACTTTGATGGGTTGAAATTACTGAAAGCTCCGAACAGATCAGATTTGAACATATTTTCCACCACTGTAAGTAGTTTTTAAGAAATCGGGAACATTTAACATTTTTAACAGTTATTATAACGTTCGTAGTTTAAAATATGCCCATATATGGGATTTTCTTTAAATTGTATATGACCGCAAAGAAGATTGACAAATGAAATCTCTGTTCATTGTCTACATTACGTAAATGCTTGTCTGTAAGCAAGAAAGCCTGTTTCTAGACGCTGGAAAAAAATCCCCCGCGCCTGGTTAGCTTCAAGTCTAATATTTAAATGACAGTAACTTGAAAAGCATTAATTGATCTGCTCTGAATTAGCTTTTGGATAAGCTTTCTTTGGTTAGAAAAGCGTTTTCAGTTTCTTTAAACAAATAATGTTATTATATACCGTGTCCGGTGAAAAAAGTGTTTAGAATGTTAGCGGGCATTAAATACGAAATTATAATTTCTTTCGTCGTTGCATGAACACCCGGTATATGGAACGTCAGAAGTGATTATAATTTCAATTTTTTTAAAATATCATATTTGCATCGCTTTGAACATAAACCTTTACTCCCAAGAGTTTATTATAGATTTGGTAATACCCGGTACACGCAGGCTGATAATTAGATTCTAATATTTGCATTTTAGGTTTAAGACAAAAGAAGAATTAAATCAGAAGCTTTTATGAAGAACATAATTTTCTGAAAAGGTAATATTAATAATTTTGTCCCATTAGTGTTGTCAAACTTTCTACCGGACACGGTATAATATCTATATGCTGCCTATATAATTTTTAAGTACTGATAAATAATAATTGTTGTTAATTTCAAGATCAAAAGATCAAACTGTTATTCTAAATTAGTAAACAGCTTTTTTTTAGTATTTCCATTTTCAATACCTAAATTCATTTTCTTGTATGTGATTCGTATGATAAATTCGTATTACGTCGTAATTTATATTATCTCCTGTATATTAAGATAAAAAATAAACAAAGCATTAAAAACATAATTTGTACCTTAAACAAATCATATGAAGCATTAAAAAAAATTAAAAAAAAAACTCTCATCTGGATTTGAAGCGCAGCTATTCCACTGGAAAAATCAAAACGTCGTCGCCTTACACCTCTCGGCCGCGGCACCACTTTATGAAATGTTATAAATTCACGTATATAAAGGACGTCTACTAACCTCTAATGATTAAAATCGAGAAAATTGTCTGTCCGTGTCGTTTTTTCTAATGAAAATTGCATAGCACCTGATTTGCTTGCGTTGAAGCGATGCAAACTTCACTAAACATGGCAAGTTGAATACCGATTGATTACCTGCGTTCCGTCGCATCGCGTTACATTGGAATTTGACGATCTCGGCACACATATGTAGCAATGTTATCGCGCTTACATGAAACATGGCCATTTTCCTCCGTTTTCTCAGTTTTCCGGTCATAATTATCCCGATTGCGGCGTCAGTTAACCTATACATACACAGTACATATACATTACACATGTGAACGCAAAGTTAGTTGCCACTGTAAGTTTTGACAAATAAATCTGACGTTTCTCGGAGCGCGAGACTCTCAGAGACTCTGACGTCACACGCCGCCATATTTGCTCGGTGGATCTGCACTACCCCATTCGGGGGCGTTTTTGGGGCACACGTGCTTGGATGACCGTTTCCAAAATACATTCATGTGATTCGAAAAAGAACGACGCTCATTTTGGTGGTTCTCGCTTCGCCGTACGTTTCGCCAATTCAGAGGAGATACGCCAATAAGTTTGGGCGGGCTACGCCGGTTCGCAATTATAAAGTATGACTAGTTGACGTTTGGACCGAATAGATAGGTAGACCGCCTAATTCGGTAGACCGCGTAATTCGGTAGACCGTATAATTCGGTAGACCGCATAATTCGGTAGTCCAGCGAAGCCAATAGACCGCAAACATGAACAGAAGAACAAAGTCGATGGGCCGCTGAAATCGATAGACTGCTCAAAACTGAAGAATTCAGTTGATTGGACAAAATATATGAATTATACAGGCCGCTATTCCATATGACTCCCCATCAGGTATTTGCCTTGCAGGTGCATTGTTTAGTGATTACTAAATGCACTCCTCGGTTTCTAAATCACTCCTCGGTCCGGTTGTATGTTCTGACAGATTGCATATGATCATTACATTATTGTCAATTGTATCATAGCTTTCAATCTCTATTTTGTAAAATCGCAGTACTTATCAAAGTCAAAAGCCTTTAATTTTAACAGGTTTGTTGAGAAAACTTCTACCAACGTTACATCACAGTTAGTATAAAGCTCATGGCTTAAAATTGGATATCGATGTCAGTGGCAGTGGGGTGTTAAGATCCTAGATATAAAGTTGATGCACAAAAGAAATTGCTCCTTAGCCAATAGATCAAAATTTAAAATGGAGGTTTTCAAGGCAAATATGCACAACATTTTTAAAAATTTAGATCTCTTGACTTGTCACCAAGTTGAGAATTGAAATAGAAAAACGTGTTTATTAGGGTGGTCCAAAAAACAGACTTTTCGCTAGAGGGCAACGATCTCCCGCAATCTGTTCCTTTTCCAGAAAAAAAAAATTCCCCCCAAATTTGAGGAAAATCGGTTAACGGTAACACGTGCCCCCGAGCACCTCAAATTTCCCATTTAAAATACATTGCAAAAATGCATCTTTTTTCCTTATTTTTTTCCGGTTTCGGATTTAGAAAAAAAGTTGCGGGAGATTATCAGTAATTGTTCAGAACTCCCCTAGGAACAAATCCACCACCACTATTATTTTGTTCACCACCCCGTACCCTCCCCATAGTACTCTAAATATGAGACAAAAGTTTCCCCAATTTTACAATGTTACGTACTTTATTATTGTTTTTGGCAGAAGTGATTATTATTGGATTAAAGACATATTTTTTGTCATTTATTAACTAATTTGAAATTGTTTAAACCATTAGCATTTGTTTAAACAAAAATATACGATGATACGAACATATTTTTCCATTTTTTGCAGAAGGTATTAAATTATTGTTTTTTTTGTCATTTATTAACTAATTAGCAATTGTTTAAACAAATACCATTTGTTTAAACAAATATATATACAATGTTGCGGACATATTTTCAATTTTTTAAAGTTATTATTAGGAGCATTTTTGGTCATTTATTAACTAATTTGCAATTGTTTAAACAAATACCATTTGTTTAAACAAATATATATACAATGTTGCGGACATATTTTCAATTTTTTAAAGTTATTATTAGGAGCATTTTTGGTCATTTATTAACTAATTTGCAATTGTTTAAACAAATACCATTTGTTTGAACCATTTGTTAACTAATTTTCAATTATAATCTATAATAATAATTAGTGTTGCAACCACAATACCTGTTTGACCGATATCGTAAACCCTCCAATATCACAAAAAAGACCAGAAATCCTATAATAATTTTTGTCAATAAATATGTACGCACTAACATTGTATATTATTGTTTAAACAAATTTATTTGTTCAAACAATTGCACAAATAGTATTTGTTTAAACAATTACAAATTAGGTAATAAATGTCATAACACTGCCAATAATCTAATAATAATTTATGCAACAAATTTAGAAAATTATGTCCATTACAAAATATATATGTATATATATTTTTAAACAAATGGTACTTGTTTAAAGAATTGTAAATTCGTTAATCAATGACAAAAAAAAATGCCAATAATTTAATACTTAATAGTTTCTACAATAAATATAACAAATATATTTAATATATTTAATAATATATTTTTTTTCGTAACAATGTATAAATTTGTACAACACAAAGTGTGTTTAAACAATTACGAATTAGTTAATAAATGAAAAAAAATCCAATAATCTAATAATTTCTGCAAAATTAGAAAAATATGTGCGTAACATATATTTTTGTTTAAACAAATGGTAATTGTTTAAACATTTGCTAATTTGTTAATACATGACCAAAAAGCAATAATTTAATAATTTTTTCAACAAATGGAAAAATGAGTTCGTAACATTTTTGTTTAAACAAATGGTAATTGTTTAAACAATTTTTTAGTTTTTAAGTTAGTTAATAAATGACAAAAAACATGTCAGTAATCCAATAATAGTCATTTCTGTCAGAAAAATAATAATTCACGTAACAATTTGAAAAATTGTGAATTTGGGAAAAATGTTGCCTCATTTTTAGGGTACTGCAGGAGAGGATGGGAGTGGTGAAAAGAAAAAATAGTGGTTGTGGATTTGATCTTTGGGAAGTTCTGAATAATTTCTGATAATCTCCCGCAATTTTTTTTTCTAAATCCGAAACGTGAAAAAAAAATGAAAAAAATATGCATTTTTTCCAATGTATTTTAAATGGGAAGTTTGAGGTGTTCGGTGGCACGTGTTAACGTTAACCGATTTTTCTCAAATTTTGGGGAATCTTTTTTTTCCGAAAATGAGCCGATTGGGGGGGGGGGGGGCGTCGTTGCCCTCCAGCAAAAAAAAAAAGATTTTGCAAGGTATAAATTTGGACCACCCTAGTGTTTATGCATTGAACCGTAATATATAACCTACATTTTTCGAAGACGTGATATTACCGGTAATTTAAAAAAAAAAAAAACAATGGCTTTACACCCCTCCAGCCGCCGAAATTAATATAACATTCTGGAGTTACCAGGGGTCATTGTAGAACATCTTGACCGAGCAGAATGACGGCCACATCGGTTAAATTTCCATCGATCATACTCTAAATATTTAAAATACAAAAGAAAATCAAATGAAACACTACTTTGATTGGTTGAAATTACTGAAAGCTCCGAACAGATCAGATTTTAAAATTTTTGCCACCACTGAAAGTAGTTTTTCAGAAATCGGAAACTTTTAACATTTTTAACAGTTATTATAACGTTCGTAGTTTAAAATATGCCCATATATGGGATTTTCTTTAGATTGTATATGACCGCTGTAAGCAAGAAGGCTTGTTTCTAGATGCTGGAAAAAAATTCCCCGCGCCTGGTTAGCTTCAATTCTAATGTTTAAATGCCAATAACTTGAAAAATATTGATTGCTCTGCTCTGAATTAACTTTTGGATAAGCTTTCTTTGGTTAGAAAAGCGTTTTCAGGTTGCTTAAACAAATAATGTTGCTATATACCGTGTCCGGTGCAAAAAGTGTTTAGAAATATTAGCGGGCATTAAATACGAAATTATAATTTCTTTCGTCGCAGATAATTACATTCTAATATTTGCATTTTAGGTTTAAAATCAGAAGCATTTATGAAGAATACAATTTTCTGAAAAGGTTATATTAATAATATTGTCACGTTAGTGTTGTAAAACTTTCTACCGGACACGGTAAAATATTATTAATTAATTAATTAATTATATGCTGCCCATATAATTTTTAATTAGTGATAAATAATAATTGTCGTTAATTTCAAGATCGATTTATACTGTTATTCTAAATTAGTAAGCAGCTTTTTTTATATAAATTCGTGTTACGTCGTTGTAATTTATATTATCTCCTGTATATTATGATAAAAAAATAAACAAAGCATTAAAAACATAATATGTACCTTAAACAAATCATATGAAGCGTTAAAAAAATTAAAAAAAAACTCCCATCTGGATTTGAACCGCAGTTATCCACTGGAAAAATTGAAACGTCAACGCCTTACACCTCTCGGCCACGGCACCACTTAGCAAAATGTTTTGAATTTCACGTATATGACCTGTCTCCTAACCTCTAATGATTAAAATCTAGAAAATTGTCTGTCCGCATCGCTTTTTCTAATGAAAATTGCATGGCACCTGATTTGCTTGCGTTGAATCGATGCAAACTTCACTAAACATGGCAACTTGAACACCTATTACCTGCGTTACGTCGCATCGCGAACACCATGGGAATTTGACGATCTCGGCACACATATGGAGCAATGTTATCGCGCTTACATGAAACATGGCAATTTTCCTCCGTTTTCGCAGTTTTCCGGTCATAATTATGCCGATTGCGGCGTCAGTTAACCTATACATACACAGTACATACACATTACACATGTAAACGCAAACATGCAATTGTCAGTTTTGACAAATTAATCTGACGTTTCTCGGAGCGCGAGACTCTCAGAGACTCTGACGTCACACGCCGCCATATTTGCTCGGGGGATCTGCACTACCCCATTCGGGGGCGTTTTTGGGGCACACGCGCTTGGATGACCGTTGCCAAAATACATTCATGTGATTCGAAAAAGAACGACGCTCATTTTGGTGGCTCTCGCTTCGCCGTACGTTTCGCCAGTTCAGAGGAGATACGCCAATAAGTTTGGGCGGGCTACGCCGTTTCGCAATTATAAAGTATGACTAGTTGACGTTTGGACCGAATAGATAGGTAGACCAGCGAAGTCGGTAGACCGCCTAATTCGGTAGACCGCCTAATAGGGTATTCCGGTCATGTCAAAATTTAAGCAGATATTCGGTTTAACCTATTGTACAATTTATGAGGATTCATATAGTTAAGCTATGAGCTTTTTGATTTAGTTTTTCTATAAGATAATTGCAATTAAAAGTGCATTTCGTTTGAATTCACCGACCACCCTCGGAAATACACGATGATTACCGATCCCTAGTAGCGGTGGCAACAGCGGACAGCTCTCGAACAGCTGATCGGCCAAGTTGACGGTTGGCGACCCTGTTGTTTGACAACGAATAAAGGTAGCTTTTTTGAGAGATGATTTGATCATTGAAACTTGAAGCCAAACATCTCTCATCTCGCTAGTCGGCAATGTAAAGAAAATCTTATCAGAAGTTACTGTTCTACTGCTGTTATAGCCCGGCACAGAACAATGTCGGCGTTGGAGTTTATACATTTTGAACAAGTGTTTGATATAACCTCAATAACCAAAGCAGGTGTCAACAAACGAGCGATTCTAAACGTTGACACAACAGAAGACAAAAATTTACTACGTGCACCCTAGATATAGCAACGTTGTCAAGTCGCTCACTTTGAGCGGTCTTTGTGACGTCACAAAGACCAATCCTAATTCAAACTTCAAACAACGATTTCTCTTAATTTAAAACAATGTTTGATATTTTACTTGTGAAGTAGCAAACAGTAGCACCCATACTTTATAAAAAATGACAATTTCAAAAACACCGGAATACCCCATTCGGTTGACCGCCTAATTCGGTAGACCGCATAATTCGGTAGACCGCATAATTCGGTAGACCGTATAATTCGGTAGACCGCATAATTCGGTAGTCCAGCGAAGCCAATAGACCGCAAACATTAGCAGAAGAACGAAGTCGATGGGCCGCTGAAATCGATAGACTGCTCAAAACTGTAGAATTCAGTTGATTGTACAAAATATATGAATTATTTATTTGACAATTAAGTTATTATCAAAATCACAATCCGTATCAGAGCGCGCCACAGGCCGCTATTCCATATGACTCCCCATCAGGTATTTGCCTTACAGGTGCATTGTTTAGTGATTACTAAATTCACTCCTCGGTTTCAAAATCAGTCCTCGGTCCGGTTGTATGTTCTGACAGATTGCATATGATCATTATATTATTGTCAATTGTATCATAGCTGTCAATCTCTATTTTGTAAAATCTCAGTACTTATCAAAGTCAAAAGCCTTTAATTTTAACAGGTTTGTTGAGAAGACGAAAACTTCTACCAACGTTACATCACAGTTAGTATAAAGCCAATGGCTTAAAATTGGATTGGATATCGATGTCAGTGGCAGTGGGGTGTTACGATCCTAGATATAAAGTTGATGCACAAAAGAAATTGCTCCTTAGCCAATAGATCAAAATTTAAAATGGAGGCTTTGAAGGCAAAATTGCACAAAATTTTTAATAATTTAGACCTCTTGACGTCACCATGTTGAGAATTGAAATAGAAAAACGTGTTTATTAGGGTGGTCCAAAAAAACAGACTTTTCGCTAGAGGGCAACGATTCCACGCAATCTGTTCCTTTTCCAGAAAAAAAAATTCCCCCCAAATTTGAGAAAAATCGGTTAACGATAACACGTGCCCCCGAGTACCTCAAATTTCCCATTTAAAATACATTGCAAAAAGGCATCTTTTTTCCTTATTTTTTTCACGTTTCGGATTTAGAAAAAAAGTTGCGGGAGATTATCAGAAATTGTTCAGAACTCCTCTAGGAGAACAAATCCACCACCACTATTTTTTTGTTCACCACCCCGTACCCTCCCCATAGTACCCTAAATATGAGACAAAAGTTTCCCCAAATTTACAATTTTACAATGTTACGTGTTTTATTATTGCTTTTGGCAGAAGTGATTATTATTGGATTATTGACATATTTTTTTGTCATTTATTAACTAATTTGAAATGGTTTAAGCCATTAGCATTTGTTTAAACAAAAATATACGATGATACGAACATGTTTTTGCAGAAGGTATTAAATTATAGTTTTTTTTTCATTTATTAACTAATTAGCAATTGTTTAAACAAATACCATTTGTTTAAACAAATATATATACAATGTAGCGAACATATTTTCTATTTTTTAAAGGAAGGTATTATTAGGAGCATTTTTGGTCATTTATTAACTAATTTGCAATTGTTTAAACAAATACCATTTGTTTGAACCATTTGTTAACTAATTTTCAATTGTAACCTATAATAATAATTAGTGTTGCAACCACAATACTTGTTTGACCGATATCGTAAACCCTCCAATATTACAAAAAAGAACAGAAATCCTATAATAATTTTTGTCAAGAAATACGCACTAACATTGTATATTATTGTTAAACAAATGAGGAATTGAAAAAAAAGTATATATCGATGGCCTAGCTGTAGTACCTAACCTATGGTGTAGTGCGATGTATAACCTATGCTTTAACCATGATGATACATGGTATTGCAGCTAGGCCATCGATATACAATATTTAACTCACAATAACATTTGCTCTCTACAAAGGGGGACAGGCTGTGAATGTCATATTATTGTGTAAGACAAAATTAATTTATTGTTGTTGGAGGACTTTCGACTGTGATATGTGTTCGGAAGGAGAGAATAGAAACGGTTATCAGTCTTTGAGAGTGTAATTCTTGGAACTTTCACATTTGCCTACGTTTCGCCATTGTAATCTTCGGCTTCTTCAGGACTGGTGTGTGATCAAGATAAGTCACGTAAGGTAATGCAGGTGGTGACCTTTGCGGGGGTCCAAACAATTAAGTTCATATCGATGGCCTAGCTGCAGTACCATGTGTAACCTATGCTTTAACCATGATGATACGTGGTAGGGGAGCTAGGCCATGGTAATAAAATTTTTCTCTCACAATATTTGCTCGCAAAAAAATAATTTTGTCAGCAAAAAAGTGGGGGACAGCCTGTATATGTCATATTATTGTGTAAGACAAAATTAATTAATATATTTTTTGCTGTAATTATTTGAATTAGCTTTTGTTTCAATATAGACTATTATTTTTAGTTAATAAGTGTAAAAGAAAATTTTGACAACCATTTGTAAATTTGTTTAAACATATTTTGCAAGTATCAGTAAAATTTAATTTTTCCTTTGCATGATGCAGTACCCTCACAAATGAAATGCAATGATTGTCTTTTCCTTTTTCGAAAACTGCACTTTATAAAAAAATAAGTAAGCTGTAATTATTAAGCCTTTGTTTATTAAAATTAAAGTATTTATTATAATTGTAAAGCAAAAAACCATAATAAGTAGTAGTAATAATATTAATATAGTAGTAGTAGTAGTAGTAGTAATACATACTTTACCTTCAAGAATTTCAAATTTCCAACTTAAAAAAAGCTCTACTAAATTTTATGTACATATTGTACATACCGTGTCCGGCACTAACTTTTCAGAAAATTTCATTCATAAAAGTTTCTAAATTGTCTTAAACCTAAAATGCAAATATTACAATGTAATTATCTGCTTCCATATACTGGGTGTTACCAAAACTATGACCAACTCTTAAGAGTAAAGTACCTTTCTTTTAAAAGCTATGCAAAATGTTATTTGAAAAAATTGTATACCGTCTCCGGTGAAAAAAAGTGTTTAGAAATGTTAGCGTCGTTGCATGAACACCCGGTATATGGAACTTCAAAGGTGATTATAATTTCTTATTTACTGCCTCCTAATATTTTGAAATACTCTTTCAAATAATATTTTGGCGTAGCTTTTAAGATAAACGTACTTTAGCTAATGTCATTTGTATCTTTTTGGTAAAATAAAAACAGCCTATAATACCTATAATATTTCTAACTACTTTTTTTTCAAATATCATAACTTTGCATAACTTTGAACATAAACCTTTACTCCCAAGAGTTTGTTATAGTTTTGGTAATACCCGGTACTTGCAAGCAGAGACTTAGATTCTAATATTTGCATTTTAGGTTTAAGACAAAAGAAGAATTAAATCAGAAGCTTTTACGAAGAACATAATTTTCTGAAAAGGTAATATTAATAGTTTTGTCTCATTAGTGTTGTCAAACTTTCTACCGGACACGGTATAATATCTATATGCTGCCTATATAATTTTTAATTAGTGATAAATAATAATTGTTGTTAATTTCAAGATCGATTTATACTGTTATTCTTAATTAGTAAACCGCTTTTTTTTATTATTTCCATTTTCTATACCTAAATTCATTTTCTTGTATGTGATTCGTATGATAAATTCGTAATACGTCGTTGTAATTTATATTATCTCTTGTATATTATGATAAAAAAATAAACAAAGCATTAAAAACATGTACCTTAAACAAATCATAAACATCTAAAAAAAATTAAAAAAAAAACTCATCTGGATTTGAACCGCAATGGAAAAATCAAAACGCCAACGCCTTACACCTCTCGGCCACGGCACCACTCAACGAATTCTTAGAAATTCACGTATATAACGTGTATACGTCTACTAACCTCTGATTAAAATCTAGAAAATTGTCTGTCTGTGTCGCTTTTTCTAATGAAAATTCCGTAGCACCTGATTTGCTTGCGTTGAATCGATGCAAACTTCACTAAACATGGCAACTTGGACAGCTATTACCTGTTTTGCGTCGTATCGCGTAAAATCATTGGAGTTTGACGATCTCGGCACACATATTTAGCAATGGTGTCGCGCTTACCTGAAACATGGCAATTTTCCTCCGTTTTCTCAGTTTTCCGGTCATAATTATCCCGATTGCGTCGATACATTCACCCGTAAACGTCAGTTAACCCATGAAATGTAGTGCGAACGCAAACATGCAATTGTCAGTTTTGACAAATTAATCTGACGTTTCTCGGAGCGCAAGGCTCTCAGAGACTATGACGTCACACGCCGCCATATTTGCTCGGGGGATCTGCACGACTCCATTCGGGGGCGTTTTTGGGGCACACGCGCTTGGATGACCGTTTCCAAAATACATTCATGTGATTCGAAAAAGAACGGCGCTCATTTTGGTGGTTCTCGCTTCGCCGTACGTTTCGCCAGTTCAGAGGAGATACGCCAATAAGTTTGGGCGGGCTTCGCCGTTTCGCAATTATAAAGTATGACTAGTTGACGTTTGGACCGCATAGATAGGTAGACCGCTTAAGTCGGTAGACCGCCTAAGTCGGTAGACCGCCTAAGTCGGTAGACCGCCTAAGTCGGTAGACCGCCTAAGTCGGTAGACCGCCTAAGTCGGTAGACCGCCTAAGTCGGTAGACCGCCTAAGTCGGTAGACCGCCTAAGTCGGTAGACCGCCTAAGTCGGTAGACCGCCTAAGTCGGTAGACCGCCTAAGTCGGTAGACCGCATAATTCGGTAGACCGTATAATTCGGTAGACCGCATAATTCGGTAGTCCAGCGAAGTCCATAGACTGCAAACATGAGCAGAAGAACGAAGTCGATGGGCCGCTGAAATCGATAGACTGCTCAAAACTAAAGAATTCATTTGATTATACAAAATATATGAATTATTTATTTGACAATTAAGTTTTTATTATTAAAACCACAATCCGTATCAGAGCGCGCCACAGGCCGCTATTCCATATCACTCCCCATCAGGTACATAACCCCTCGACCTCTCCCCTTACACCCCCGCGTAAGAATGGTCAAAATCGGTGCGATGTAATCATGCATCAATAACAAATGGTAAAAATTTGAATGCTTTCGAACAATATCAAAATTCTCTGAAACGGTTTATTTTAAAAACTCCTAAAATTATTTTTTATATTTTTACTTATTACTAAATTACTACAGTAGTTTTATATTCACTTTTTATTGTCGTAATGGGTATTGAAATAGTTGTTTGCAGGAAAAGTCAAAATGTTGAAAAATTTTGTTTTTATTGTGTACAGATGATATATAGGGATGAAATATATAAGGGTTGGGAAGCAAAAAAAATTAAAAAAAGGTAACCACAATCCGTACGCGCGCTAACCAACTACCAACCCCGCTTCCTGTGGTAGGTTTTCTCTTGTTTTTCATGTTTTTTTTTTTTAATTTGTTGTATTTTTTGTTCATTTTTTTACTTCCCAGATGTTTATCTTATATTATTTCATCTCTATACATTATCTAAACACAAAAGGTAACAACAATTTTATCGATTAAACCTTTCCTACCAGCTACACTTTACGCCTTCTGGTTTTTTTTTATTTTGCATTGTTTGGTATCTATTTTATATTTTATTTTTCTCTTTGTTTTGTAATACTACTTCAAACGGGTATAATTTCTTAAGGATGTGAAAAACAATTAAGTTCATATCGATGGCCTAGCTGTAGTACCATGTGTAACCTATGCTTTAACCATGACGATACTCGGTAGGGGAGCTAGGCCATGGTTATAAAATATTTCTCTCACAATGATATTTGCTCGCAAAAAAATAATTTTGTCAGGAAAAAGTGGGGGACAGGCTGTATATGTCATATTATTGTGTAAGACAAAATTAATTCATATATTTTTGCTGTAATTATTTGAATTATCGTTTGTTTCAATATAGTCTATGATTATTTTTAGGTAATACGTGTAAAAAAAAATTTTGAGGGAACCATTTGTAAATTTGTATAAACATATTTTGCAAGTGTCAGTAGAATTTAATTTTTCTTTTGCATGATGCAGTACCCTCACAAATGAAATGCAATGATTATTTTTTCTTTTTTCGAAAACTGCACTTTATAAAAAAATAAGTAAGCTGTAATTATTAAGCCTTTCTTTATTAATATTAAATATTATAATTGTAAAGCACAAAAGCCATAATAAGTAGTAGTAATAATATCAATACAGTAGTAGTAGTAATAATACATAAGCGCTTTACCTTCAAGAATTTCAAATTCCAAACTTAAGAAAAGCTCTACTAAATTTTATGTACATACATACTGTGTCCGGTACTAACTTTTCAGAAAATTTTATTATTCAATAAAGTTTCTAGATTGTCTTAAACCTAAAATGCAACTATTAGAATGTAATTATCTGCTTGCATATACTGGGTCTCACCAAAACTATGAACAACTCTTAAGAGTAAAGTACCTTTCTCCTAAAAACAATGCAAAAATGTTATTTGAAAAATAACATAAAATTTTCTGAAAAATTGATAATAAACATTTTTCAACTTAATGCCAGACACTGTATGTAGGTATCTCTATTATATTAAAATAACATTTATCGGAAAATTTACTTCGACAAAAACTGAGAAATTTACAACTTGGTGACATGATTTAAAAAACATTATTTAGCAAAGCCTTTTTTTGAATAGGTATATTATATGTAATTTAATGAAAATAATGGTACCGTACCAGACATTAACACTTTGAAAGAAATAATGGAATACATATGCAATAATAATGGACAATAATAAATTGTTGCTTAAAATAGGATTGGATATGGATGCAAGTGGCAGTGGGGTGTTAAGATCCTAGATATAAATTTATGCACAAAAGAAATTGCTCCTTAACCAATAGTTCAAAATTTAAAATGGAGGTTTTCAAGGTGAAGATGCACAACATTTTCAAAAATTTAGATCTCTTGACTCGTCACCAAGTTGATAACTGAAATAGAAAACCGTGTTTATGCATTGAACCGTAATATATAACCCACATTTGTCGAAGAAGACGTGATATTACCGATAATTAAAAAAAAAAACAATGGCTTTACACCCCTCCAGCAGCCGAAATTATTATAACGTTCTGGAGTTACCAGGGGTCATTGTAGAACTTGTTTACCGAGCAGAATGACGGCCACATCGGTTAAATTTCCATCGATCATATTTAAAACACAAAAAAAAATCAAATGAAACACTACTTTGATTGGTTGAAATTACTGAAAGCTCCGAGCAGATCAGATTTTAACATTTTTGCCACCACTGAAAGTAATTTTTCAGAAATCGGGAACATTTAACATTTTTAACAGTTATTATAACGTTCGTAGTTTAAAATATGCCCATATATGGGATTTTCTTTAAATTGTATATGGCCGCAAAGAAGATTGACAAATGAAATCTCTGTTCATTGTCTACATTACGTAAAAGCTTGTCTGGAAGGCTTGTTTCTAGATGCTCGAAAAAATCCCCCGCGTCTGGTTAGCTTCAATTCTAATGTAACTTGAAATATATTGATTGCTCTGCTCTGAATTAACTTTCGGATAAGCTTTCTTTGGTTAGAAAAGCGTTTTCAGGTTGCTTAAACAAATAATGTTGCTATATACCGTGTCCGGTGCAAAAAGTGGAAAAGATATTAGCGGGCATTAAATACGAAATTATAATTTCTTTCGTCGCAGATAATTACATTCTAATATTTACATTTTAGGTTTAAGACGAAAGAAGAATTAAATCAGAAGCATTTATGAAGAATACAATTTTCTGAACAGGTAATATTAATAATTTTGACCCGTTAGTGACAAAAAAGTGCCTTTATAATGTCAAAGCGCTTTTTTGATGAGATCACATACAATGAAGTTATGACTATAATTAAAAAAATACATTCTTTGTTTTTTCAAAATAGCTTGAGAAACGTTTGGAATTCAACTGTTTTCTGGAACAGATTATGAAAGAGCACATAAATATGCACTACTTTGTCCATTTAACCGACTTTCTATCTTAAATTATTGTGACGTTCTGGAGTATACCAGGGGTCATGTAAAACATCTGCCCGGGCAGAATGACAGCTACATTGCTTAAATTTCCATCGACCACACTCTTAAACATTTAAAATTACTAACATCGATTAACATAAGAGCAGTAGTTTAAAATAGGGCCCTACATGAGGGTTCCCATTAAATTCTATGACATATAAGAAGATTGACAAATGAAATCTCTGTGAATTGTGTACATTACGTAAAAACTTATCTGTAAGCAAGAAGGCCTGTTTCCTGACGGAAAATATCCCTCGCGCCAAGTTAGCTTCAAGTCTAATGTTTAAATGCCAGTAACTTGAAAAATACTGATTGCACTGCTCTGCAATACCTTTTGGATAAAGTTCATTTGGTTAGATAAGCGTCCGGCGAAAGTTGGTTACTAACGGATTTTTTTTATATCAATTTTTCAATAAATTATATTTTTCATCAAAGCTTTTAGATTGTCTTAAACCGAAATGCAAATATTATAATGTAATTATCTGCTTGCATGTACCCAGTGTTACTATAATTTCATATTTAATCCCTTCTAATATTTTGAAATAATTCTTAAAAAATATTTTGGCATAGCTTTGAAGATACAGGTAAGGAAGATACACTTCTGTCATTTTCAGCTTTTTGGCAACACGCGGTATATGCAATGGAAGAGGATAATTTTGTATTTAAAGACTTAGTAAAATGTGTTGTTAATAAACGACAGTCTTTGTGTTATTTCCATGTTCTGTACCTAAATTCATCTTCTTATATGTGATTAGTTTGATAAATTCAAATTACGTCATTGTAATTTATGTTACATCCTGTATATTATGATAAAAATTAGACAAAGCGTTAAAAATCCAATATTGACCTCAAACAAATGATACCAAATATAAAAAAAAAAAACATTGTTCACCGGGGTTTGAACCGGGACCCTCGCTCTCAAAGAATCCAAACACCCGCATCTTCACCACTGAACCACGACACTGCTTGCAAAATAATTCGTAAGTTACGTATATAAATTAATTCCTCCTAACCTATAATGTGCCTAACGTGTAAAATCGAGAAAATTATCTGTCCGCATGGTTTTTTCAAGTGAAGATTGCTTAGCTTTGCTTAGTAGTCGTTGTTTCGACGCGAACTGCGCTAACTATAGCACCTTTCACACCTACCTGCGTCGCATTGCCTAACCACATTGTATCATGACGTTTCCCGGCAAACTTGTACCCCGCACATTTAACTCGCTTTACTTCAAATATTGCAATTTTCCTCCATTTTCTCGATCAAAATATCCAGGAACAGGTCCGATTGTGACAACACATTCACCCGTAAACGTCAATTAACCTATTAAATGCACTATATGTGAACGCAAACATGGAACTGTAAGTTTTGACAAATAAATTTGACGTTTCTCGGAGCGCGAGACTCCGTCACTGACTCTGACGTCACACGCCGCCATATTTGCTCGGGGGATCTGCACTACCCCATTCGGGGGCGTTTTTGGGGCACACGCGCTTGGATGACCGTTGCCAAAATACATTCATGTGATTCGAAAAAGAACGACGCTCATTTTGGTGGCTCTCGCTTCGCCGTACGTTTCGCCAGTTCAGAGGAGATACGCCAATAAGTTTAGGCGGGCTACGCCGTTTCGCAATTATAAAGTATGACTAGTTGACGTTTGGACCGAATAGATAGGTAGACCAGCGAAGTCGGCAGACCGCCTATTTAGGTAGACCGCATAATTCGGTAGTCCAGCGAAGTCAATAGACCACAAACATGAGCAGAAGAACGAAGTCGATGGGCCGCTGAAATCGATAGACTGCTATTCCATATGACTCCCCATCATGTACATACTACATACCCCCACGACCTCTCCCCTTACACCCCTGCGTAAGATTGGTCAAAATGGGTGCTAAGATGTAATCATGCATCAATAACAAATAGAAAAAATTTGAATGCTATTAAACAATTCTGCCGTCCAACGGTAAAACGCCGCATCTCCATAAAAAAATCGCTAGAATTTTTCTGTTTGAATGCAAAAACCACGCTTTACATTTTAAAGAATTTACCTTAGTCTAGCATGTCACCTAACAATTTGTACGTTAAACAGGCTAATTTGTTTTAACTGGTAACGTCAGATTTTCGAGAAAACGGAAAATATTTCAAATGAATGTCATTTTTGTACATACGGCACTTTACTATTGGAGGGCAGAATAGGTATCAAAATTCAACAGTCATATACAGTGCTTTGGAAAGACGTGCTGAAATGTGAATTCACATGGAAGGGCAACATTTTGAGCAGTATTTGCTAAACTCTTTTATTTATTTTTGTTATTTGTAAGTGTTTTGTTGTTTCTGTTAAATAAACAACGCCGACTTTGTAATCGGTTATATTTTTAAGGGAATACAAAACTGAAAAATAAAAAAGCTATAACTTTTTAATGAAGCGTCGAAAGCCAAAAGTGAATATACACTTTTTGGATGGCAATGACGTCCTCTATCAGATCTCTAATATTCGGAACATCTTTACCGGACACCCTGTATACATCTTGCTTAGTTTTGAAGAAAAAAATATAGTGAGCGCGTAAAGTATGGAAACATAAAAAAATCACTGAAACGGTATATTTTAAAAACTCCTAAAATAATTTTACTTTTTACCATATTACCAAATTAGTTTTATATTCACTTTTTATTGTCGTAATGGGTATTGAAATAGTTACCTACAGGAAAAGTCAAAATGTTGAAAAATTTAGTTTTTACTGTGTACAGATGATATGTAGGGATGAAATATATAAGAAAAACACCTAATGGGTTGGGAAGCAAAACAAATTATTTTGCATTGTTTAGGTTCTATTTTATCAAACGGCTGTAATTTGTAAGGAATTGAAAAAAAAATCATATCGATGGCCTAGCTGCAGTACCATGCTTTAACCTATGCTTTAACCATGATGATACGTGGTAGGAGAGCTAGGCCATGGTTATAAAATATTTCTCTCACAATGATATTTGGTCGCAAAAAAATAATTTTGTCAGGAGAAAAGTGGGGGACAGGCTGTACCTATATGTCATATTATTGTGTAAGACAAAATTAATTCATATATTTTTTGCTGTAATTATTTGAATTATCCTTTGTTTCAATTATAGTCTATTATTATTTTTAGATAATATGTGTAAAAGAAAATTTTGAGAGAACCATTTGTAAATTTGTATAAACATATTTTGCAAGTATCAGTAAAATTTAATTTTTTTTTTTTAATTTTTAATTTAATTTTTTTAGGTTTAAGACAATACGGAAACTTTTAACTGAAATAAAATTACCTGAAAGATTTATAATACACATTTTTCCCATTCTTGTCCAACTTAATTCCGGACACTGTATTTATCTCTCTATTATATTAAAATGGCAATTATCGGAAAATTTACTTCGACAAAAACAGAGAAATTTACAACTTTATGGCACTATTTCAAAACCATTATTTAGCAAAGCCTTTATTTGAATAGGTAGGTATATTATAGATATATTATAGGTATATTATAGGCATATTATATGTAATTTAATGAAAATAATGCTACCGTACCTTTTACCGACATTAACACTCTGAAAGAAATAATGGAATACATATGCAATAATAATGGAAAATAATTGTTGCTTAAAATTGGATTGGATATCGATGTTAATGGCAGTTAGTTGTTAAGATCCTAGATATAAAATTTATGCACAAAAGAAATTTCTCCTTAGCCAATAGATCAAAATTTAAATGGAGGTTTTCAAGGCGAAGGTGCACAACATTTTTAAAAATTTAGATCTCTTGACTTGTCGCCAAGTTGATAATTGAAATAGAAAAACGTGTTTATGCAATGGCTTTACACCCCTCCAGCAGCCGAAATTATTATAACGTTCTGGAGTTACCAGGGGTCATTGTAGAACATCTTGACCGAGCAGACTGACGGCCACATTTAACCGATGTGGCCGTCATTTCCATCGATCATAATCTAACTATTTAAAATACAAAAGAAAATCAAATGAAACACTACTTTGATTGGTTGAAATTACTGAAAGCTCCGAACAGATCAGATTTTAACATTTTTGTCACCTCTAAAAGTAGTTTTTCAGAAATCGGGAACATTTAACATTTTCAACAGTTATTCTAACGTTCGTAGTTTAAAATATGCCCATATATGGGATTTTCTTTAGATTGTATATGACCGCAAAGAAGATTGACAAATGAAATCTCTGTTCATTGTCTACATTACGTAAAAGCTTGTCTGTAAGCAAGAAGGCTTGTTTCTAGATGCTGGAAAAAATCCCCCGCGCCTGGTTAGCTTCAATTCTAATGTTTAAATGCCAATAACTTGAAAAATATTGATTTCTCTGCTCTGAATTAACTTTTGGATAAGCTTTCTTTGGTTAGAAAAGCGTTTTCAGGTTGCTTAAACAAATAATGTTGCTATATACCGTGTCCGGTGCAAAAAGTGTTTAGAAATATTAGCGGGCATTAAATACGAAATTATAATTTCTTTCGTCGCAGATAATTACATTCTAATATTTGCATTTTAGGTTTAAGACGAAAGAAGAATTAAATCAGAAGCATTTATGAAGAATACAATTTTCTGAAAAGGTTATATTAATAATTTTGTCCCGTTAGTGTTGTCAAACTTTCTACCGGACACGGTAAAATATCTATATGCTGGCCATATAATTTTTAATTATTGATAAATAATACTTGTCGTTAATTTCAAGATCGATTGATACTGCTATTCTAAATTAGTAAGCAGCTTTTTTTATATAAATTCGTGTTACGTCGTTGTAATTTATATTATCTCCTGTATATTATGATAAAAAATAAACAAAGCATTAAAAACATAATATGTACCTTAAACAAATCATATGAAGCGTTAAAAAAAATTCAAAAAAAAAAAACTCATCTGGATTTGAACCGCAGTTATCCACCGGAAAAATTAAAACGTCGACGCCTTACACCTCTCGGCCACGGCACCACTTGGTAGAATACTTTGAATTTCACGTATATGACCTGTCTCCTAACCTCCAATGATTAAAATCTAGAAAATTGTCTGTCCGTGTCGTTTTGTCTAATGAAAATTGCATGGCACCTGATTTGCTTGCGTTGAATCGATGCAAACTTCACTAAACATGGCAACTTGAACACCTATTACCTGCGTTACGTCGCATCGCGTACAACCATGGGAATTTGACGATCTCGGCACACATATGGAGCAATGTTATCGCGCTTACATGAAACATGGCAGTTTTCCTCCGTTTTCTCAGTTTTCCGGTCATAATTATGCCGATTGCGGCGTCAGTTAACCTATACATACACAGTACATACACATTACACATGTAAACGCAACCATGCAATTGTCAGTTTTGACAAATTAATCTGACGTTTCTCGGAGCGCGAGACAGAGACTCCGACGTCACACGCCGCCATATTTGCTCGGGGGATCTGCACTACCCCATTCGGGGGCGTTTTTGGGGCACACGCGGTTGGATGACCGTTTCCAAAATACATTCATGTGATTCGAAAAAGAACGGCGCTCATTTTGGTGGTTCTCGCTTCGCCGTACGTTTCGCCAGTTCAGAGGAGATACGCCAATAAGTTTGGGCGGGCTTCGCCGTTTCGCAATTATAAAGTATGACTAGTTGACGTTTGGACCGAATAGATAGGTAGACCAGCGAAGTCGGTAGACCGCCGATGTCGGTAGACCGCCGATGTCGGTAGACCGCCGATGTCGGTAGACCGCCGAAGTCGGTAGACCGCCCAAGTCGGTAGACCGCCCAAGTCGGTAGACCGCCCAAGTCGGTAGACCGCCCAAGTCGGTAGACCGCCCAAGTCGGTAGACCGCCCAAGTCGGTAGACCGCCCAAGTCGGTAGACCGCCGAAGTCGGTAGACCGCCTAATTCGGTAGACCGCATAATTCTGTAGACCGTATAATTCGGTAGATCGCATAATTCGGTAGTCCAGCGAAGTCATAGACCGCAAACGTGAGGAGAAGAACGAAGTCGATGGGCCGCTGAAATCGATAGACTGCTCAAAACTGAAGAATTCAGTCGATTGTACAAAATATATGAATTGTTTATTTGACAATTAAGTTTTTATTATTAAAGCCACAATCCGTATCAGAGCGCGCCACAGGCCGCTATTCCATATCACTCCCCACCAGGTACATACCCCCTCGACCTCTCCCCTTACACCCCCGCGTAAGAATGGTCAAAATCGGTGCGATGTAATCATGCATCAATAACAAATGGTAAAACCTTGAATGCTTTCGAACAATATCAAAATTCTCTTAAGCGGTTTATTTTAAAAACTCCTAAAATTATTTTTTATATTTTTACTAAATTATTTGTATATTAACTTTGTATTAACTTTGTATAATGTCGTAATGGGTATTGAAGTTATAGTTATACTTACTTATAGGAAAAGTCAAAATGTTGAAACATTTTGTTTTTATTGTGTACAGATGATATGTAGGGATGAAATATATAAGAAAAACACCTAATGGGTTGGGAAGTAAAAAAAAATGATTTTGCATTGTTTGGTATCTATTTTATAAAACGGCTGTAATTTCTTAAGGAATTGAAAAAAAAGTATATATCGATGCCCTAGCTGTAGTAGCATGTGTAACCTACAGTGATATTAAATACCCGGGTATCTATTATCAAGGTTATATATCTGAGTATTTACCCAAACTGGGTTTTCATAGGGGTACTTATAAACATAACATTGTTATTCAAAATAGCAGTAAAATGAAATATTTAATTACTAAATTAAGGTTTTCTTTTTATCACAAAATCAAAAGGTATCTCTTATCTCAAAATAAAGGTTATTATTATAAAAATAAAAACATTGTTAAAACAAAGAATAAAAATATTAGTCTCATCTGACGATATATCAAGAGCACACATTTCCTTGTCATCATCGTCCATTCAATCAAGTGAATCTTCTATATTTTGTGATTCTGTTATCGAAGAAGATTTAGCAGAAACTTATGATTATATGTTAAGTAGACATAGCGGCTTTCGTCGTTGTTAATCAATTTCTTATTTTGCTATGAATCCAACTAAATGTACTGAATGTTCTTATATAACTCAAATATTTTACGTTATTTGTAATCAAGAGTACACATGTACAGAGTGTCCCACTTTTGCCATTTTGTTCCCGCACAACTTTTTTCCTGATAGTAAACCCCACACTAAGCAAAAAGTTCCATATGGACTATTTGTTTTCTTTATTCCTTAAAAAAATACAACCGTTTGAAATAATTGTAAAATAATTGCAAAACTGTATATTAAATGACTTAACTTCCTTAGGAATTGATAAATCCAAAAAGTCGGCATGAAACTTTCAGAATGACAATTACTTGTAGAGAAACAATTGTCTAAAAAGTTTCATATGTATTTTGTTTTCGTTAATTTGTTTATATAGCTTATTTATAACATTTTGAATTTTTTACTTAAATTTATTTACTTTTAATTTTGTTATGGGTATTGATTGTGCTCTCTCTGTTTTAGCATTGTTTGATATGTAGTTTATTGTTTCTTTTTCTTTATTTAGTTAATATTTCAAGCGGCTGTAACTTGGCGTAGAAAAAACAATTAGGTCCATATGAAAAGTCATACTCAGAATTACATTTACTATCTAAAAACAATTCTTGCAGAAAAAAAAGTGTTATACCCTGTATAAATATCTCTGAAATGTTGTTAAATGGTGTTTTTGGGGATAAAAAGGATAAATACCCAAAATCTAGGTATTTACTCTAAGTAGGGGTAACTACCAGGGTAAATACCCATTTTATAAGTTCCCACCCACTGGGTATTTACCCGGCCCACATCACTGGTAACCTGTAGTACCATGTATGCTTTACCCATGATGATACATGGTATTGCAGCTAGGCCATCGATATACAATATTTCATTCACAATGATATTTGCTCTCTACAAAATAATTTTGTCAGGAAACAGTGGGGAACAGGCTGTATATGTCATATTATTGTGTAAGACAAAATTAATTTATTGTTGTTGGGGGACTTTCGACTGTGATATGTGTTCGGAAGGAGAGAATAAAAACGTTTATCAGTTTTTGAGAGTGTAATTCTTGGAACTTTCACATTTTCCTACGTTTCGCCGTTGTAATCTTCGGCTTCTTCAGGGCTGGTGTGTGATCAAGATAAGTCAAGTAAGGTAATGCAGGTGGTGACCATTGCGGGGGTCCATTGATGCGTAACATACAACGGCGAAACGTAGGCAAATGTGCGAGTTCCCAGAATTACACTCTCAAAGACTGATAAACGTTTTTATTCTCTCTTTCCAAATTAATTTATTTTTTTGCTGTAATTATTTGAATTTTCTTTTGTTTCAATAAACTATTATTATTATTAATATGTGTAAAAGAAAATTTTGAGAACCTTCTGTAAATTTGTTTAAACATATTTTGCAAGTATCAGTAAAATTTTATTTTTCTTTTGCATGATGCAGTACCCTCACAAATGAAACAAAATGACACAAACTTTTCTAGATTGTCTAAAACCTAAAATACAAAAATATTTAAATGTAATTATCTGCTTGCATATACTGGGTGTTACCAAAACTATGACCAACTCTTAAGAGTAAAGTACCTTTCTTTTAAAAGCTATGCAAAATGTTATTTGAAAAAATTGTTTGGAAATATTAGGGTATTAAATAACAAAATTATAATCTCCTTTGTCGTTGCATGATCACCCGGAACGTCAAAGGTGACTATAATTTCATATTTAATGCTTATTTTTACATGTTTTTACGAATTATTTTTTTTGCATAGCTTTGAAGATGATGGTACATACTTGACTCATGTCATTTTCATTTCTTTGGCAACATGCGGTGTATGCAACGAAGGTTATTATAATTTCGTATTGTAGGACCTCTAATACAAATACTCTTTTCAAATAACATTTTTGCATGGTTTTGAAACAAAGGTACTTTACTCTTAAGAATTTTTCATAGTTCTGTTAACTCCCCGCAGATAATACATTCTAATATTGCATTTTAGGTTTAAGACAATACAGAAACTTTTAACTGAAATAAAATTTTCTGAAAAATTGGTAATAAACATTTTTCTCATTTTTCAACTTAGTGCCAGACACTGTATGTATCTCTATTATATTAAAATAACATTTATCGGAAAATTTACTTCGACAAAAACTGAGAAATTTACAACTTTATGACATGATTTAAAAAACATTATTTAGCAAAGCCTTTATTTGAGTAGGTATATTATATGTAATTTAATGAAAATAATGCTACTGTACCTGACATTAACACTTTGAAAGAAATAATGGAATACATATGCAATAATAATGGACAATAATTGTTGCTTAAACTTGGATTGGATATCGATGTTAGTGGCAGTGGGGTGTTAAGAGCCTAGATATAAAATTTATGCCCAAAAGAAATTGCTCCTTAGCCAATACATCAAAATTTAAAATGCAGGTTTTCAAGGCGAACATGCACAACATTTTTAAAAATTTAGATCTCTTGACTTGTCACCAAGTTGATAATTGAAATAGAAAAACGTGTTTATGCATTGAACCGTAATATATAACCCACATTTTTCGAAGAAGACGTGATATTACCGATAATTTTTCAAAGAAAAACAATGGCTTTACACCCCTCCAGCAGCCGAAATTATTATAACGTTCTGGAGTTATCAGGGGTCATTGTAGAACATCGGTTAAATTTCCATCGAATATACTCTAAATATTTAAATTACAAAAAAAAATCAAATGAAACACTACTTTGATTGGTTGAAATTACTGAAAGCTCCGAGCAGATCAGATTTTAACATATTTGCCACCACTGTAGTCACCAAAGTAGTTTTTAAGAAATCGGGAACATTTAACATTTTTAACAGTTATTATAACGTTCGTAGTTTAAAATATGCCCATATATGGGATTTTCTTTAAATTGTATATGACCGCAAAGAAGATTGACAAATGAAATCTCAGTTCATTGTCTACATTACGTAAAAGCTTGTCTGTAAGCAAGAAGGCTTGTTTCTAGATGCTGAAAAAATCCCCCGCGCCTGGTTAGCTTCAATTCTAATGTTTAAATGCCAATAACTTGAAAAATATTGATTGCTCTGCTCTGAATTAACTTTTGGATAAGCTTTCTTTGGTTAGAAAAGCGTTTTCAAGTTGCTTAAACAAATAATGTTGCTATATACCGTGTCCGGTGCAAAAAGTGTTTAGAAATATTAGCGGGCATTAAATACGAAATTATCATTTCTTTCGTCGCAGATAATTACATTCTAATATTTGCATTTTAGGTTTAAGACGAAAGAAGAATTAAATCAGAAGCATTTATGAAGAGTACAATTTTCTGAAAAGGTTATATTAATAATTTTGTCCCGTTAGTGTTGTCAAACTTTCTACCGGACACGGTAAAATATCTATATGCTGCCCATATAATTTTTAATTAGTGATAAATAATAATTGTCGTTAATTTCAAGATCGATTTATACTGTTATTCTAAATTAGTAAGCAGCTTTTTTTATATAAATTCGTGTTACGTCGTTGTAATTTATATTATCTCCTGTATATTATGATAAAAAAATAAACAAAGCATTAAAAACATAATATGTACCTTAAACAAATCATATGAAGCGTTAAAAAAATTTAAAAAAACTCCCATCTGGATTTGAACCGCAGTTATCCACTGGAAAAATTGAAACGTCAACGCCTTACACCTCTCGGCCACGGCACCACTTGGCAAAATGTTTTGAATTTCACGTATATGACCTGTCTCCTAACCTCTAATGATTAAAATCTAGAAAATTGTCTGTCCGTGTCGCTTTTTCTAATGAAAATTGCATGGCACCTGATTTGCTTGCGTTGAATCGATGCAAACTTCACTAAACATGGCAACTTGAACACCTATTACCTGCGTTACGTCGCATCGCGAACACCATGGGAATTTGACGATCTCGGCACACATATGGAGCAATGTTATCGCGCTTACATGAAACATGGCAATTTTCCTCCGTTTTCGCAGTTTTCCGGTCATAATTATGCCGATTGCGGCGTCAGTTAACCTATACATACACAGTACATACACATTACACATGTAAACGCAAACATGCAATTGTCAGTTTTGACAAATTAATCTGACGTTTCTCGGAGCGCGAGACTCTCAGAGACTCTGACGTCACACGCCGCCATATTTGCTCGGGGGATCTGCACTACCCCATTCGGGGGCGTTTTTGGGGCACACGCGCTTGGATGACCGTTGCCAAAATACATTCATGTGATTCGAAAAAGAACGACGCTCATTTTGGTGGCTCTCGCTTCGCCGTACGTTTCGCCAGTTCAGAGGAGATACGCCAATAAGTTTAGGCGGGCTACGCCGTTTCGCAATTATAAAGTATGACTAGTTGACGTTTGGACCGAATAGATAGGTAGACCGCCTAATTCGGTAGACCGCGTAATTCGGTAGACCGTATAATTCGGTAGACCGCATAATTCGGTAGTCCAGCGAAGCCAATAGACCGCAAACATGAGCAGCAGAACAAAGTCGATGGGCCGCTGAAATCGATAGACTGCTCAAAACTGAAGAATTCAGTTGATTGGACAAAATATATGAATTATACAGGCCGCTATTCCATATGACTCCCCATCAGGTATTTGCCTTGCAGGTGCATTGTTTAGTGATTACTAAATGCACTCCCCGGTTTCAAAATCACTCCTCGGTCCGGTTGTATGTTCTGACAGATTGCATATGATCATTATATTATTGTCAATTGTATCATAGCTTTCAATCTCTATTTTGTAAAATCGCAGTACTTATCAAAGTCAAAAGCCTTTAATTTTAACAGGTTTGTTGAGAAGTCGAAAACTTCTACCAACGTTACATCACAGTTAGTATAAAGCTCATGGCTTAAAATTGGATTGGATATCGATGTCAGTGGCAGTGGGGTGTTAAGATCCTAGATATAAAGTTGATGGCACAAAAGAAATTGCTCCTTAGCCAATAGATCAAAATTTAAAATGGAGGTTTTCAAGGCTTTGGAAACCTACAACATTTTTAAAAATTTAGATCTCTTGACTTGTCACCAAGTTGAGAATTGAAATAGAAAAACTTGTTTATTAGGGTGGTCCAAAAAACAGACTTTTCGCTAGAGGGCAACGATCTCCCGCAAACTGTTCCTTTTCCAGAAAAAAAAAATTCCCCCCAAATTTGAGGAAAATCGGTTAACGGTAACACGTGCCCCCGAGCACCTCAAATTTCCCATTTAAAATACATTGCAAAAATGCATCTTTTTTCCTTATTTTTTTCCGGTTTCGGATTTAGAAAAAAAGTTGCGGGAGATTATCAGTAATTGTTCAGAACTCCCCTAGGAACAAATCCACCACCACTATTATTTTGTTCACCACCCCGTACCCTCCCCATAGTACTCTAAATATGAGACAAAAGTTTCCCCAATTTTTCAATGTTATGTACTTTAATATTGTTTTTGGCAGAAGTGATTATTATTGGATTAAAGACATATTTTTTGTCATTTATTAACTAATTTGAAATTGTTTAAACCATTAGCATTTGTTTAAACAAAAATATACGATGATACGAACATATTTTTCCATTTTTTTGCAGAAGGTATTAAATTATTGTTTTTTTTTGTCATTTATTAACTAATTAGCAATTGTTTAAACAAATACCATTTGTTTAAACAAATATATATACAATGTTGCGGACATATTTTCAATTTTTTAAAGTTATTATTAGGAGCATTTTTGGTCATTTATTAACTAATTTGCAATTGTTTAAACAAATACCATTTGTTTAAACAAATATATATATACAATGTTGCGGACATATTTTCAATTTTTTAAAGTTATTATTAGGAGCATTTTTAGTCATTTATTAACTAATTTGCAATTGTTTAAACAAATACCATTTGTTTGAACCATTTGTTAACTAATTTTCAATTATAATCTATAATAATAATTAGTGTTGCAACCACAATACCTGTTTGACCGATATCGTAAACCCTCCAATATCACAAAAAAGACCAGAAATCCTATAATAATTTTTGTCAATAAATAGGTACGCACTAACATTGTATATTATTGTTTAAACAAATTTATTTGTTCAAACAATTGCACAAATAGTATTTGTTTAAACAATTACAAATTAGGTAATAAATGTCATAACACTGCCAATAATCTAATAATAATTTATGCAACAAATTTAGAAAATTATGTCCATTACAAAATATATATAATTTATATGTATATATATTTTTAAACAAATGGTACTTGTTTAAAGAATTGTAAATTCGTTAATCAATGACAAAAAAAAAATGCCAATAATTTAATACTTAATAGTTTCTACAATAAATATAACAAATATATTTAATATATTTAATAATATATTTTTTTTCGTAACAATGTATAAATTTGTACAACACAAAGTGTGTTTAAACAAATACGAATTAGTTAATAAATAAAAAAAAATCCAATAATCTAATAATTTCTGCAAAATTAGAAAAATATGTGCGTAACATATATTTTTGTTTAAACAAATGGTAATTGTTTAAACATTTGCTAATTTGTTAATACATGACCAAAAAGCAATAATTTAATAATTTTTGCAACAAATGGAAAAATGAGTTCGTAACATCGTATATTTTTGTTTAAACAAATGGTAATTGTTTAAACAATTTTTTAGTTTTTAAGTTAGTTAGTAAATGACAAAAAACATGTCAGTAATCCAATAATAGTCATTTCTGTCAGAAAAATAATAATTCACGTAACAATTTGAAAAATTGTGAATTTGGGAAAAATTTTGCCTCATTTTTAGGGTACTGCAGGAGAGGATGGGAGTGGTGAAAAGAAAAAATAGTGGTTGTGGATTTGATCTTTGGGAAGTTCTGAATAATTTCTGATAATCTCCCGCAATTTTTTTTTCTAAATCCGAAACGTGAAAAAAAAAATGAAAAAAATATGCATTTTTTCCAATGTATTTTAAATGGGAAGTTTGAGGTGTTCGGTGGCACGTGTTAACGTTAACCGATTTTTCTCAAATTTTGGGAAATCTTTTTTTTTCCGAAAATGAGCCGATTGGGGGGGGGGGGCGTCGTTGCCCTCCAGCAAAAAAAAAAAGATTTTGCAAGGTATAAATTTGGACCACCCTAGTATTTATGCATTGAACCGTAATATATAACCCACATTTTTCGAAGACGTGATATTACCGGTAATTTAAAAAAAAAAAAAAACTATGGCTTTACACCCCTCCAGCCGCCGAAATTAATATAACGTTCTGGAGTTACCAGGGGTCATTGTAGAACATCTTGACCGAGCAGAATGACGGCCACATCGGTTAAATTTCCATCGATCATACTCTAAATATTTAAAATACAAAAGAAAATCAAATGAAACACTACTTTGATTGGTTGAAATTACTGAAAGCTCCGAACAGATCAGATTTTAAAATTTTTGCCACCACTGAAAGTAGTTTTTCAGAAATCGGGAACTTTTAACATTTTTAACAGTTATTATAACGTTCGTAGTTTAAAATATGCCCATATATGGGATTTTCTTTAGATTGTATATGACTGCAAAGAAGATTGACAAATGAAATTTCTGTTCATTGTCTACATTACGTAAAAGCTTGTCTGTAAGCAAGAAGGCTTGTTTCTAGATGCTGGAAAAAAATTCCCCGCGCCTGGTTAGCTTCAATTCTAATGTTTAAATGCCAATAACTTGAAAAATATTGATTGGTCTGCTCTGAATTAACTTTTGGATAAGCTTTCTTTGGTTAGAAAAGCGTTTTCAGGTTGCTTAAACAAATAATGTTGCTATATACCGTGTCCGGTGCAAAAAGTGTTTAGAAATATTAGCGGGCATTAAATACGAAATTATAATTTCTTTCGTCGCAGATAATTACATTCTAATATTTGCATTTTAGGTTTAAGACGAAAGAAGAATTAAATCAGAAGCATTTATGAAGAATACAATTTTCTGAAAAGGTTATATTAATAATATTGTCACGTTAGTGTTGTAAAACTTTCTACCGGACACGGTAAAATATTATTAATTAATTAATTAATTATATGCTGCCCATATAATTTTTAATTAGTGATAAATAATAATTGTCGTTAATTTCAAGATCGATTTATACTGTTATTCTAAATTAGTAAGCAGCTTTTTTTATATAAATTCGTGTTACGTCGTTGTAATTTATATTATCTCCTGTATATTATGATAAAAAAATAAACAAAGCATTAAAAACATAATATGTACCTTAAACAAATCATATGAAGCGTTAAAAAAATTTAAAAAAAACTCCCATCTGGATTTGAACCGCAGTTATCCACTGGAAAAATTGAAACGTCAACGCCTTACACCTCTCGGCCACGGCACCACTTAGCAAAATGTTTTGAATTTCACGTATATGACCTGTCTCCTAACCTCTAATGATTAAAATCTAGAAAATTGTCTGTCCGCGTCGCTTTTTCTAATGAAAATTGCATGGCACCTGATTTGCTTGCGTTGAATCGATGCAAACTTCACTAAACATGGCAACTTGAACACCTATTACCTGCGTTACGTCGCATCGCGAACACCATGGGAATTTGACGATCTCGGCACACATATGGAGCAATGTTATCGCGCTTACATGAAACATGGCAATTTTCCTCCGTTTTCGCAGTTTTCCGGTCATAATTATGCCGATTGCGGCGTCAGTTAACCTATACATACACAGTACATACACATTACACATGTAAACGCAAACATGCAATTGTCAGTTTTGACAAATTAATCTGACGTTTCTCGGAGCGCGAGACTCTCAGAGACTCTGACGTCACACGCCGCCATATTTGCTCGGGGGATCTGCACTACCCCATTCGGGGGCGTTTTTGGGGCACACGCGCTTGGATGACCGTTGCCAAAATACATTCATGTGATTCGAAAAAGAACGACGCTCATTTTGGTGGCTCTCGCTTCGCCGTACGTTTCGCCAGTTCAGAGGAGATACGCCAATAAGTTTAGGCGGGCTACGCCGTTTCGCAATTATAAAGTATGACTAGTTGACGTTTGGACCGAATAGATAGGTAGACCAGCGAAGTCGGTAGACCGCCTAATTCGGTAGACCGCCTAATTCGGTTGACCGCCTAATTCGGTAGACCGTATAATTCGGTAGACCGCATAATTCGGTAGACCGTATAATTCGGTAGACCGCATAATTCGGTAGTCCAGCGAAGCCAATAGACCGCAAACATGAGCAGAAGAACGAAGTCGATGGGCCGCTGAAATCGATAGACTGCTCAAAACTGTAGAATTCAGTTGATTGTACAAAATATATGAATTATTTATTTGACAATTAAGTTATTATCAAAACCACAATCCGTATCAGAGCGCGCCACAGGCCGCTATTCCATATGACTCCCCATCAGGTATTTGCCTTACAGGTGCATTGTTTAGTGATTACTAAATTCACTCCTCGGTTTCAAAATCAGTCCTCGGTCCGGTTGTATGTTCTGACAGATTGCATATGATCATTATATTATTGTCGATTGTATCATAGCTGTTAATCTCTATTTTGTAAAATCTCAGTACTTATCAAAGTCAAAAGCCTTTAATTTTAACAGGTTTGTTGAGAAGACGAAAACTTCTACCAACGTTACATCACAGTTAGTATAAAGCCAATGGCTTAAAATTGGATTGGCTACCGATGTCAGTGGCAGTGGGGTGTTACGATCCTAGATATAAAGTTGATGCACAAAAGAAATTGCTCCTTAGCCAATAGATCAAAATTTAAAATGGAGGCTTTGAAGGCAAAATTGCACAAAATTTTTAATAATTTAGATCTCTTGACGTCACCATGTTGAGAATTGAAATAGAAAAACGTGTTTATTAGGGTGGTCGAAAAAAACAGACTTTTCGCTAGAGGGCAACGATTCCCCGCAATCTGTTCCTTTTCCAGAAAAAAAAAATTCCCCCCAAATTTGAGAAAAATCGGGTAACGATAACACGTGCCCCCGAGTACCTCAAATTTCCCATTTAAAATACATTGCAAAAAGGCATCTTTTTTCCTTATTTTTTCACGTTTCGGATTTAGAAAAAAAGTTGCGGGAGATTATCAGAAATTGTTCAGAACTCCCCTAGGAGAACAAATCCACCACCACTATTTTTTTGTTCACCACCCCGTACCCTCCCCATAGTACCCTAAATATGAGACAAAAGTTTCCCCAACTTTACAATTTTACAATGTTACGTGTTTTATTATTGCTTTTGGCAGAAGTGATTATTATTGGATTATTGACATATTTTTTTGTCATTTATTAACTAATTTGAAATGGTTTAAACCATTAGCATTTGTTTAAACAAAAATATACGATGATAAAAACATGTTTTTGCAGAAGGTATTAAATTATAGTTTTTCTTTTCATTTATTAACTAATTAGCAATTGTTTAAACAAATACCATTTGTTTAAACAAATATATATACAATGTAGCGAACATATTTTCTATTTTTTAAAGGAAGGTATTATTAGCATTTTTGGTCATTTATTAACTAATTTGCAATTGTTTAAACAAATACCATTTGTTTGAACCATTTGTTAACTAATTTTCAATTGTAACCTATAATAATAATTAGTGTTGCAACCACAATACTTGTTTGACCGATATCGTAAACCCTCCAATATTACAAAAAAGAACAGAAATCCTATAATAATTTTTGTCAAGAAATACGCACTAACATTGTATATTATTGTTTAAACAAATGAGGAATTGAGTATATATCGATGGCCTAGCTGTAGTACCTAACCTATGGTGTAGTGCGATGTATAACCTATGCTTTAACCATGATGATACATGGTATTGCAGCTAGGCCATCGATATACAATATTTAACTCACAATAACATTTGCTCTCTACAAAGGGGGACAGGCTGTGAATGTCATATTATTGTGTAAGACAAAATTAATTTATTGTTGTTGGAGGACTTTCGACTGTGATATGTGTTCGGGAGGAGAGAATAGAAACGGTTATCAGTCTTTGAGAGTGTAATTCTTGGAACTTTCACATTTGCCTACGTTTCGCCATTGTAATCTTCGGCTTCTTCAGGACTGGTGTGTGATCAAGATAAGTCACGTAAGGTAATGCAGGTTTGGACCCCCTTTGCGGGGGTCCAAACAATTAAGTTCATATCGATGGCCTAGCTGCAGTACCATGTGTAACCTATGCTTTAACCATGATGATACGTGGTAGGGGAGCTAGGCCATGGTAATAAAATTTTTCTCTCACAATATTTGCTCGCAAAAAAATAATTTTGTCAGCAAAAAAGTGGGGGACAGCCTGTATATGTCATATTATTGTGTAAGACAAAATTAATTAATATATTTTTTGCTGTAATTATTTGAATTAGCTTTTGTTTCAATATAGACTATTATTATTTTTAGTTAATAAGTGTAAAAGAAAATTTTGACAACCATTTGTAAATTTGTTTAAACATATTTTGCAAGTATCAGTAAAATTTAATTTTTCCTTTGCATGATGCAGTACCCTCACAAATGAAATGCAATGATTGTCTTTTCCTTTTTCGAAAACTGCACTTTATAAAAAAATAAGTAAGCTGTAATTATTAAGCCTTTGTTTATTAAAATTAAAGTATTTATTATAATTGTAAAGCAAAAACCATAATAAGTAGTAGTAATAATATTAATATAGTAGTAGTAGTAGTAGTAATACATACTTTACCTTCAAGAATTTCAAATTTCCAACTTAAAAAAAGCTCTACTAAATTTTATGTACATATTGTACATACCGTGTCCGGCACTAACTTTTCAGAAAATTTCATTCATAAAAGTTTCTAAATTGTCTTAAACCTAAAATGCAAATATTACAATGTAATTATCTGCTTCCATATACTGGGTGTTACCAAAACTATGACCAACTCTTAAGAGTAAAGTACCTTTCTTTTAAAAGCTATGCAAAATGTTATTTGAAAAAATTGTATACCGTCTCCGGTGAAAAAAAGTGTTTAGAAATGTTAGCGTCGTTGCATGAACACCCGGTATATGGAACTTCAAAGGTGATTATAATTTCTTATTTACTGCCTCCTAATATTTTGAAATACTCTTTCAAATAATATTTTGGCGTAGCTTTTAAGATAAACGTACTTTAGCTAATGTCATTTGTATCTTTTTGGTAAAATAAAAACAGCCTATAATACCTATAATATTTCTAACTACTTTTTTTTCAAATATCATAACTTTGCATAACTTTGAACATAAACCTTTACCCCCAAGAGTTTGTTATAGTTTTGGTAATACCCGGTACTTGCAAGCAGATAATTAGATTCTAATATTTGCATTTTAGGTTTAAGACAAAAGAAGAATTAAATCAGAAGCTTTTACGAAGAACATATTTTTCTGAAAAGGTAATATTAATAGTTTTATCTCATTAGTGTTGTCAAACTTTCTACCGGACACGGTATAATATCTATATGCTGCCTATATAATTTTTAATTAGTGATAAATAATAATTGTTGTTAATTTCAAGATCGATTTATACTGTTATTCTTAATTAGTAAACCGCTTTTTTTTATTATTTCCATTTTCTATACCTAAATTCATTTTCTTGTATGTGATTCGTATGATAAATTCGTAATACGTCGTTGTAATTTATATTATCTCTTGTATATTATGATAAAAAAATAAACAAAGCATTAAAAACATCTACCTTAAACAAATCATAAACATCTAAAAAAATTAAAAAAAAAACTCTCATCTGGATTTGAACCGCAATGGAAAAATCAAAACGTCAACGCCTTACACCTCTCGGCCACGGCACCACTTAACGAATTCTTAGAAATTCACGTATATAACGTGTATACGTCTACTAACCTCTGATTAAAATCTAGAAAATTGTTTGTCTGTGTCGCTTTTTCTAATAAAAATTCCGTAGCACCTGATTTGCTTGCGTTGAATCGATGCAAACTTCACTAAACATGGCAACTTGGACAGCTATTACCTGTTTTGCGTCGCATCGCGTATCATTGGAGTTTGACGATCTCGGCACACATATGTAGCAATGGTGTCGCGCTTACCTGAAACATGGCAATTTTCCTCCGTTTTCTCAGTTTTCCGGTCATAATTATCCCGATTGCGTCGATACATTCACCCGTAAACGTCAGTTAACCCATGAAATGTAGTGCGAACGCAAACATGCAATTGTCAGTTTTGACAAATAAATCTGACGTTTCTCGCAGCGCGAGACTCTCAGAGACTCTGACGTCACACGCCGCCATATTTGCTCGGGGGATCTGCACTACCCCATTCGGGGGCGTTTTTGGGGCACACGCGCTTGGATGACCGTTTCCAAAATACATTCATGTGATTCGAAAAAGAACGGCGCTCATTTTGGTGGTTCTCGCTTCGCCGTACGTTTCGCCAATTCAGAGGAGATACGCCAATAAGTTTGGGCGGGCTACGCCGTTTCGCAATTATAAAGTATGACTAGTGACCAAATAGATCGCTGAGACGTATAGATCGCTGGGTGTGTAGATTTTTTTTTTCGAAATTCAAAATTTCAAGTTGGTAAAAAGTTGTCTCTGTGGACCCTCATATATCAAAAAAAAATTGCCCAATTGCACTATATTTAAGTCTCCCGCAGGAGGCCTAAAGTTTATAATGTTCTTTTCCGTCGATCGCTTATTTATGAGTCAGTTTAGTGAATAGGAAATCGTTTATTAAACAACTCTATTAATGCACGATTTCTATTAATGCATGATTTGTTATAGTCAATCACACGACGTAAAGACGTCGTTTGATTGGCCAATCGAACATATGTGAAATGAAACCTTCCAATCAAAACATACCGCCCTCTAGAACTGTCAGTGTCAAATTACATAAATTGTCACATAACCTAAAAATACATTGGAGAAGAGAAATCTGTGTAGACGACGCTAGAAGAATACGATCGGCGAAAATTTTTTGTAACCAACTCGAATATTAAACGGCGATTAATGATCTCGACAATTAACGACAATTAAACAGTCTCGTTCATTAATCGCTCTTTTTAATATACTTGTTGGTTAAATAACTATTAAAAACTCGAATTTATCACATTTTTTAATGGAATATTAAGTGGTTTTTCTTTTTCAAAGCCCACATGTCAGCACATAATAAAGAATTTAATGACAAATAAATTTTTATCAACATTTAAGCACATTTTTAAAATTATACGAAAATGGTCATTTTTCTAAAAAAATTATCGAATCTAAATAAACTGCAGGCGAGCTAAATGTTGCTAAACCTTATTATTAAACTTTTTGTATTTGATAAACAAAAATCACTTACTATTTCATTGAAAAAAAATGATATGACAAAATTCTAATTCGTAAATAAAATTATAAAATTTAGGCTTTCTGCGGGAGACCTAAATATTTTTCAATTGCGCCAATTTTTTTGTGGTATATGTGGGTCCATAGGGACAACATTTTATCAACTTTAAATTTGGAATTAAAAAAAGAACGCTTTTTCGATACACTCTAATATATATACATGCCAATGGTCCGCAGATATGAGTGTAAGTTCGCTATATCCGGGGGTTTACGTCAATCGCAGTCTGGTTCATAACATTACGTGTTGGAAACCCTATATGCATACCATTGGTTCTCAAATGTGTGCGTAAGTCCGCTAAAGCTCCAGGGTTTATGACAAATTGCGATGTTATTTGGTTCGTTACTTACGATGTTTCGTTATATCCAGGTTCGCTATAACCAACAATTTTAACTATTGTTTTTACGGGAAATAAAACGGGACTTGAAAATTAGTTCGTTACAACCGGGGTGGGTAAATTTGAAGTTGACTGTAATACAAAAACAGACACCAGTTCACTTTTCCCTGCTCGGACAGACAATCTGCTAATTATTATAATAATATCAATCTTAGTGATGGGCGCATTCAGATTACATAATCGGTTATAATTGATTCTTGAAATAATCGCTACTTAATAATCGACTTTGAGTAATGGATTTTTAATAATCGTATGGGTTTTAAATAATCGATTTTTAATAGTCCATTTTACATACATTTAAGTGAGGTTTACCCCCACGGTCACCAACTTTGTCGCCCAATCTAACCCAAAATATGCTTTTACATTATTGTGTCTCCCCTATTCATGATCGATTATGAGTACTCGATTATTCATAGTCGATTATGAATAATAGAGTATTAAACATCGATTATTAATGCAGAACAACTCGAGAACCAAACCATACGCTTATGCGAATCATTCGAATACTGATATAATCGGTTCTTCAAATAATACGATTATGCCCATCACTATTGTTGGAGCAAGTTTAGAAAAAGGACTGTAGAGACATCTAGTGTTTATGTTACGTATTTATTGGTCTTATTTTGACGTTTACTTCATATTTTATATAACAGATGGCGCTACTTGTTGTAGCTGTCAGTCGCTACTTGCTGTAACTGTCACTGCGGTCGAGTGGCAGCACTGTTTTTAGATTATCGATTTTTAGCGAGGGTCGCATAAGCTTCTGTTCTGTAATCTGTACAGTGTACATGTATGATTCAAGCGTCTACGAATATACACCTAAGATCTGTTCAACTCCAAGAGCTTTATTCAGCATAACACTCGCCTCGTGTTATCACTTCATTCTTCATTACTCCCCAAATAGATTATTTTTAGTAAGTGAATACAATTATTGGCTATAACTTTGTCATGGTAAAGTTTATGAAAGAAAACACACCGCCTATTGCCCAGATAGGAGAAATAGTCATTAGTAGAGTGAGGAATTATAAGTATTTATTTTTGGAAAATAAGCGCTTAAAATAAGCACGAAAAATGAGAAAAAAAAAGGCACACAAAGAAAGCTTTTTTAAGAATACGTATACCTAGTATTATTTTTGTATATATGTATTTATTAGCACATACACATGATACAAAACATTGGTATAACTGAGGAAATTGATACTTAACAATAAAAATAAACTATACGCAATAAGTAAACGCTTTATATTTTATTTAAAAAAATGTATTCGCTTATTACATTATACGCAATTAAAAAGGACTGTAGAGACATCTAGTGTTTATGTTACGTATTTATTTGTTTTATTTTGACGTTTACTTCATATTTTATATAACAGATGGCGGTACTTGCTGTAACTGTCACTGCGGTCGAGTGGCAGCACTGTTTTTAGATTATCGATTTTTAGCGAGGGTCGCATAATCTTTTCTTCGTACATCATTCAAGCGTCTACGAATATACTCTTAAGATCTGTTCAACTCCAAGAGTTTTATTCAGCATAACATCACACCACAAACATCACATCACCCTACACTAATCTATTTCTAGCAAAACTGCCGATTACCATTCCTGACTGTCTATCTTTTCATTTATTCCATTACTAACAATAGTTATAGCAAAAGTTAATCTCAAATAAACTTATATCATAGAATACAGAGGTTACAACTGTTTTATTTATTTTAAAAATGCTAACAAAATTCTATATATAGACTTTTATCTGTACAAACTATACTATTATATTTCCTGTTATTTTCTGACAAAATTTAATTAAAAAAATATATACTATTATATTATATTAGTGTCACCGGTAAGTCTGCTGGACATGCCCATTATTTACTTTGAGAGTATGTATTTGTTAACCTATGAAGTCTAAAGTTTGACAGTAAAGACAATAATGACTTTAATGTGACACGACACAATGACATGACATTACGAAGACCACTTTAAATAAAAGGGGTATTAAATTTGTAGTACCCGATGATTGCGATGATACTACTATACGTTAACGTTTGAGGTATTTCAAACGTCAACACAAAAATAATTTAGTTTGTTTTTTTTAATTTTTTTTATTTATATTACCTTACATAAAAATAAGGACCACTGGTGTCGTACCTTGTTCAAGATTGCCTTTCTCTCTTATGTAAATTACTTGAATACGAAACACGTACTTGCACAATGAAAACCGTTGACATAACCTAACTTGGTGCATCGGACCGACCGACCGGTCTTCTGCTAAATATGCACTTTGGATCATGTTGCTTGTCGCTATAGCGAACCTGTCGTATTTTAAGATGATACCGGATCTGCTTTTTATGTATTTTAACATATTTTAACAAAGCCCGTCAAAGATATCATAGCCGTCAGCATGCCGTCAGACTGCGCTTGCGTGGATATGGACATAGCAGATTCCGGCGCGCGTGTTTCAATGCGTCTTCTGCTAAATATACGATTTGACCGCTTGTTGCTATAATGATCTCGCGTAGAGTTTGAGATGACACCGGGACTGTTTTTTCTGCATTTAAACACGTTTTTGCCGAAAATATAGGGAAAGGCAGCGCGCGCGCGCTGCCCGAACTGTCAAACTGGCACATCTGCTTGAGCGAACTTTGTTGACGTTGCGTAGCAACGCTCGTTCTTGAGAAAGTAAAACGTCTACACTATTAAAAATTCATAGAGTTTTATGGAGATGCAAAACTCGATCTCGTCTGTCAAACTGCCGATTTGCGTCAAATTTTCACCTTTAGTTAGGGGACGGTAGGGCGATCAACGGCAGCCGGTCTAAATACATAATAGAAACGTCAAAAAATATCCTTTGGCCGTTTAAGATCTGGCCGAACCGCTCCCGAAGCGACGTCGATTAGTGGCCGTTGTTGTATTATCGATCGAACTTTGTTGACGTTGCGTAGCGACCCCTGTGATTGTCGAAGAAATATGTCTACACTATTAAAAATTCATAGAGTTTTATGGAGATGCAAAACTCGATCTCGTCTGTCAAACTGCCGATTTGCTTCAAATTTTCACCTTTAGTTAGGGGACGGTAGGGCGATCAACGGCAGCCGGTCTAAGTATATAATAGAAAGCTCAAAAAATATCCTTTTGCCGTTTAAAATCTGGCGGAACCGCTCCCGACGCGACGTCAATTAGTGGTCGTTATTTTATTAGTATACGGACTAGTGACCAAATAGATCGCTGAGACGTATAGATCGCTGGGTGTGTAGATTTTTTTTTCGAAATTCAAAATTTTAGGTTGGTAAAAAGTTGTCTGTGTGGACCCTCATATATCACAAAAAAATTGTCCACTGAACTATATTTAAGTCTCCCGCAGGAGGCCTAAAGTTTATAATGTTCTTTTCCGTCGATCGCTTATTTATGAGTCAGTTTAGTGAATAGGAAATCGTTTATTAAACAACTCTATTAATGCACGATTTCTATTAATGCATGATTTGTTATAGTCAATCACACGACGTAAAGACGTCGTTTGATTGGCCAATCGAACATATGTGAAATGAAACCTTCCAATCAAAACATACCGCCCTCTAGAACTGTCAGTGTCAAATTACATTAATTGTCATATAACCTAAAAAGAGATAAACAGTCTCGTTCATTAATCGCTCTTTTTAATATACTTGTTGGTTAAATAACTATTAAAAATTCGAATTTATCACATTTTTTAATGGAATATTAAGTGGTTTTTCTTTTTCAAAGCCCACATGTCAGCACATAATAAAAAATTTAATGACAAATAAATTTTTATCAACATTTAAGCACATTTTTAAAATTATACGAAAATGGTCATTTTTCTAAAAAAATTATCGAATCTAAATAAACTGCAGGCGAGCTAAATGTTGCATTAGAGTAATATCATTTTACGCAATATCACACCTTATTATTAAACTTTTTGTATTTGATAAACAAAAATCACTTACTATTTCATTGAAAAAAGATGATATGACAAAATTCTAATTCGTAAATAAAATGATAAAATTTAGGCTTTCTGCGGGAGACCTAAATATTTTTCAATTGCGCCAATTTTTTTGTGGTATATGTGGGTCCATAGGGACAACATTTTATCAACTTTAAATTTGGAATTAAAAAAAGAACGCTTTTTCGATACACTCTAATATATATACATGCCAATGGTCCGCAGATATGAGTGTAAGTTCGCTATATCCGGGGGTTTACGTCAATCGCAGTCTGGTTCATAACATTACGTGTTGGAAACCCTATATGCATACCATTGGTTCTCAAATGTGTGCGTAAGTCCGCTAAAGCTCCAGGGTTTATGACAAATTGCGATGTTATTTGGTTCATTACTTACGATGTTTCGTTATATCCAGGTTCGCTATAACCAACAATTTTAACTATTGTTTTTACGGGAAATAAAACGGGACTTGAAAATTAGTTCGTTACAACCGGGGTGGGTGAATTTGAAGTTGACTGTAATACAAAAACAGGCACCAGTCCTCTTTTCCCTGCTCGGACAGACAATCTGCTAATTATTATAATAATATCAATATCAAAATTCGAATACTGATATAATCGGTTCTTCAAATAATACGATTATGCCCATCACTATTAATTGTTGGAGCAAGTTTAGAAAAAGGACTGTAGAGACATCTAGTGTTTATGTTACGTATTTATTGGTCTTATTTTGACGTTTACTACATATTTTATATAACAGATGGCGCTACTTGTTGTAGCTGTCAGTCGCTACTTGCTGTAACTGTCACTGCGGTCGAGTGGCAGCACTGTTTTTAGATTATCGATTTTTAGCGAGGGTCGCATAAGCTTCTGTTCTGTACAGTGTACAATGTACATCTGTACATGTATGATTCAAGCGTCTACGAATATACACCTAAGATCTGTTCAACTCCAAGAGTTTTATTCAGCATAACATCACACCACAAACATCACATCACCCTACACTAATCTATTTCTAGCAAAACTGCCGATTACCATTATTGACTGTCTCACTTTTCATTTATTCCATTACTAACAATACTTATAGCAAAAGTTAGTCTCAAATAAACTTATATCGAAGAATAAAGAGGTTAAAACTGTTTTATTAATTTTAAAAATTTTAGCAAAATTCTATATATGCCTCTTATCTGTACAAACCATACTATTACATTTCCTCTGTTATTTTCTGACATAATTTAATTAAAAAATATATACTACCATATTATATTAGTGTCACCGGTAAGTCTGCTGGACATGACCATTATTTACTTTGAGCGTATGTATTTGTTAACCTATGAAGTCTAAAGTTTGACAGTAAAGACAATAATGACATTAATGTGACACGACACATAATGACATGACATTACGAAGACCACTTTAAATAAAAGGGGTATTAAATTTGTAGTACCCGTTTTTTTATGATTGCAATACTACCATACGTTAACTTTTGAGATATTTCAAACGTCAACACATAAAAATAAGGATCACTGGTGTCGTACCTTGTTCAAGATAGCCTTTCTCTCTTATGTAAATTACTTGAATACGAAACACGTACTTGCACAATGAAAACCGTTGACATAACCTAACTTTTGGAGTATCTGACCGACCGACCGGTCTTCTGCTAAATATGCACTTTGAACCGTGTTGCTTGTCGCTGTAGCGAACCTGTCGTATGTTAAGATGATACCGGATCTGCTTTTTATGTATTTTAACATGTTGTACCAAAGCCCGTCAAACAGCATAGCCGTCAGCATGCCGTCAGATTGCGCTTGCGTGGATATGGATGTAACAGATTCCGGCGCGAGTGTTTCAATGCGTCTGCTGCTAAATATACGATTAGACCGTGTCGCTTGTTGCTATAATGATCTCGCGTAGAGTTTGAGATGACACCGGGACTGTTTTTTCTGCATTTAAACACGTTTTTCCCGAAAATATAGGGAAAGGCAGCGCGCGCGCGCGCTGCCCGAACTGTCAAACTGGCACATCTGCTTGAGCGAACTTTGTTGACGTTGCGTAGCAACCCTCGTTCTTGAGAAAGTAAAACGTCTACACTATTAAAAATTCATAGAGTTTTATGGAGATGCAAAACTCGATCTCGTCTGTCAAACTGCCGATTTGCGTAAAATTTTCACCTTTAGTTAGGGGACGGTAGGGCGATCAACGGCAGCCGGTCTAAATACATAATAGAAACGTCAAAAAATATCCTTTGGCCGTTTAAGGTCTGGCCGAACCGCTCCCGAAGCGACGTCGATTAGTGGCCGTTGTTGTATTATCGATCGAACTTTGTTGACGTTGCGTAGCGACCCCCGTGATTGTGAACGGAATATGTCTACACTATTAAAAATTCATAGAGTTTTATTGAGATGAAAAACTCGATCTCGTCTCTCAAAGTGCCGATTTGCGTAAAATTTTCACCTTTAGTTAGGGGACGGTAGGGCGAACAACGGCAGCCGGTCTAAATAGGTAATAGAAAGCTCAAAAAATATCCTTTTGCCGTTTAAAATCTGGCCGAACCGCTCCCGACGCGACGTCAATTAGTGGTCGTTATTTTATTAGTATACGGACAAGCAAAAATTGCGGGTAGCTATTATTACAGCATTCGGCTACAATATTCACAAATTAATTAGCTACCGAAGTAATGTATATATCGTCTCAATTTTTATTTGAATAAAAGATTTGGGAATTAAAGTATAAATCTTCATACCAAATTACTAAGCAATAGAAATGCGACAATATTATGATACGGAATCTGTCTTGATTAAAATAAGAGATCATTATTATGGATACCTGTAAATTATTAGGTCTTATTTAAAGATAGTTTTGGTAATAGTTATAAATAACTTATTATTATGTCCCTAATACGCTCTTGAACTGATAACCATTAATATTCGGATATCATGTATAACAAAAGTAGCTTGGACCAAATGGCAGTGTCAAAACTCGATCTAAACAGGGCCGCGTATGCCAGTGGGCAAATCAGGCATGTGCCTAACTAAATAAAACAGGGGCTAGGGCCCACTAATTGTATAATAAATAAATCAACAGAATTAGAATTCGAAGTTATATATAATTTTAGAAAATGACATATAACAAAAGTACTTTATACCAATACAATAATACCATTTATTACAACTAAATACAATTGCATATCGCCTATATCGATACTTCGGGGCCGCGTTCAGAAATAAGTCCGGAAGTCGGCGGCCCTCTATGCATGATTTCGGCGATTTTAGTAGTTTTTTTTCGTGGATTATTTTTCCAATGATTTTTTTGTGGACGAGCCTCCATAACATCACATTTTGGAGAAACATAAGCTAAATATTAAAAAAAAATAGTTTAACATATCTTTAGCTTCCCTAAAAATCTGATGTGGCCAGGCACATGACTTTATCATACTATATATAAAATTAATAGTTTAGCTGTATGCGATTCTATTTGATCGAGATCGGCCATGTCTGCATTAAAATAAAATTACTAGAACTAGACAGATATGTCGATTAAAGCTGCGTTCGGATATGGTACTCCGTTGACACCGGGTACACCGTCCAAATGACGCTTACGTGTTATTGGGTGTAAAAAGTGTAATGCAATATGCGAACGCAGCTTGTATTGACAGAAGTTATTGTCAAAACATTAGCGTTTGACACCAAGACTACCTACTGTGATTAGAATAAAAAAATCCGACAAATCCTGGCTACTAGTTTTAATGCAGTACGACCGATCTCGTAGAAATAGAATTAGCTCATGCAGCTAAACTATTGATTGTATCAAAAAATGTCATAGTGATAAATTATTCTGAATTTCCTTATATTTAATTTATTATTTAACTATTTCTACAAAATTCCAGAAATGGCGGCTTATTTGCAAAATCTTTCAAAAATGCTAACACTAAACCTCCAGTTCCTTTGGACTCTTTTCAACAGAAAGCTTTCCAGCTCTAAGTTTGGTAATGAAACTTCTAAATATGAAGTTTTGTCCCGATACCTTTAGTAGTTTCTCCGGAATCGTCGCCACAAAAAACGGGTACACACACGCACACACACACACACACATACACACACACACACAGACATTTTTTTGTACCTTGGTCAAAAATGTTCAGGGGACCCAAAAAGACATATTTCCGCTAAAAACTCAATTTTTTTTTTCGGCATGATTACAATACTTTATAATACTGCGTATGATAAAGTAAAAAGTAATTGTAGTGCAGGCAAATTAACTGATTATAAGCCAAAACCGGTATTAATTGTAGACAGGAGTTTTATCATTGGAAATGGTAAAGGGGCTCATAGTGAACGCAAAAAAAGTAAATGCAGGTCATAGGGTGGTATAGTGTTTATTTGGGAGGGTGGAAAGCGGGTGCAAAGTATATTATTGCGTTTTCCGGCGAAACTGGGCGATTTATCCAAAAACGTCCTATACTAAGGTATAGATCATAAAAAAATCTACAACATTCATATGAGTCACTTTTTACTATGACCTCAACATTTTCGAGAAAAATGCGAATGCCAATGCCAAAACGAATTTTCTGTTTTTTATTTTTCGTTGTGGCAACAATAATTCAATTTTAATCAAACTTTGTGAAAGCGTGCCTTTTTATACCTTAAATTAGCATACATTTTTTAATTACACAAAAAACAAGAAGTTTTTGAGATATTTATTTTTTTCCGTCAAAATCAGACTTTTTTAAAAAGAAATTCTGTGGTGAAAAATCATCGTAGAGAGTTCTTCTGGGACTTATTTTTGTTGTTTTTACATGTACTTATTGACACAATAATAAAAGTAATAGTCCCTATTTAAAAACATGCTTCAAAATGGAAAAAGCTCAAAAACGCCTTTTGCAATGGTGAATTTTGCAGTAATTGTTCATTATCTGTTTAAATTTTTAAGAAAATTGCAATACTGGTTACGACATTCAATTGTACGGAAAAAAAATACAATAGAAACTGTCTCTCATTTCTACACTAATGCTATAACCATTAAATTAGAATAATAAATCTTCAGATAAGTAAGCAAAATAGTCAGTTTTTGTCGTAGAATCAATAAGTATCCAATACAAAAGTTGTAGGTCAAGAAAAAATATACAACTTTTGTAGAGGTTACTATATAACATAACCTCAAAACTATCGAGAAAAATGCGAAAGATTAATTTTTTTTTAATTTATAATTTTAATTTTGTTTTGACGAAACTTCTGAAAGTAAATTATTTATGTCTTAAAAAATCACAAACTGGTTATGAAAAAATCTACTAAGTAGTTAAAAATGTGACAACATCAATACAGTAGAAACAGTACTTTAATAATTGATAATAATAAATTACAAAAGTTAATATTGTATCACGCCCCTAATACCAGTGCGCTCCGCAATAGCGCTTTCGAGGTCGCCACCATGGCATCATGACCAGCGAGGGCGTAGGAGCCCCCTTCTGCTACGTTTCGACATACGACCTGGACCGAGCAGCATAAAAGACGGTACGCAACCCTGGCACATGAGTTCGCTCATCGGCCTGGAGGAAACTATTAACTTGGCGTACCTCGTAGGGCCTTGGTGACAACGTGGAATCCAGACGGAGAGACAGGCATCGTCAGTATACGACACGCTGCACCTACCGCGAGTTGCATTTTCGAATATCTCGTTCCGAACGACCTCACCCCGTCAATATATATTTACAGATTTACAAATAAGAAATGAAGAATATTTGTTTCATTTTTTATTTAATTTTTATAGATTGGCATAGTTATGTAACTAAGCCAATCTTTGCCTTATTCGCAATTTTTCTCGTAAGTTTTGAGGTTATGTTATATAGTAACCTCTACAAAATTTGTAGATTTTTTCTTGACCTACAACTTTTGTATTGGATACTTTTTGATTCAAAGCCAAAAACTGTTATTTTGCTTACTTATCTGAAGATCTCTTATTCTAATTTAATGGCTATAGCATTAGTGTAGAAATGAGAGCCAGTTTCTTTTGTATTTTTTTCCGTACAATTTAATGTCGTAACCAGTATTGCAATTTTCTTAAAAATTTAAGCAAATAATGAACAATTACTTTAAAATTCAGTGTTGCAAAGGTCGTTTTTGAGTTTTTTCAATTTTTGAGCATGTTGTTAAATAGGAACTATTGTTTTTATTATTGTATCAATAAGCACATGTAAAAACAACAAAAATGTGTCCCAGAAGAACTCTGTACGATAATTTTTCACCACAGAATTTTTTTTTAAAGATAGTCTGATTTTGACGGAGAAAACTAAATATCTCAAAAACTTCTTGTTTTTTGTGTAATGAAAAAATGTATACTTATTTAAGGTATAAAAAAGCACGCTTTCACAAAATTTGATTAAAATTGAATTATTGTTGCGACAACAAAAAATTAAAAACAGAAAATTCGTTTTGGCATTGTCATTCGCATTTTTCTCGAAAATTTTGAGGTCATAGTAAAAAGTGACCCATATGAATGTTGTAGATTTTTTTATGATCTACAACATAGTATGGGACGTTTTTGGATAAAACAGCAAGTTTCGCCGGAAAGCGCAATAATATACTTTGCACCCGCTTTCAACCCCCCGAAATAAACATTATACCACCCCACGACCTGCATTTATTTTTTCTACGTTCACTTTGAGCCCCTTTACCATTTCCAATGATAAAACTCCTGTCTACAATTAATACCCACTCTCAACTTAATATGCCTGCACTATTGGACTTGATAAAATTCCGTTAATTTGTGCATGCCAGATTTGTTAATAGGACAGGTGGCAATTTTGGCCGCTTGTTTAACAGTAATGAAATAACAATATAGTCAGTGATTACACTCTTCTTTGCATTGAAGTTACAAGATTCAACCTACCTAAAGAACGCAGTGCAAAAAAAAAACGAGATTGTTAAAAAAAAACAAAAACTGTCGAAAGGATCTGTTTTTTCTTTGCGAGTCACGAAAATGCTCGAACAATATCTAGTATTCTCAAAACCGCGCCGCAGTATACCAAACGCTTTATTTTCTGTGACAAACGGCAGGCTTTCATATGTTTTGGGGAATTCACATGATGTTAATGAAAATAATTCTCAAAACTTGTGTAAATAAAGAATAATATGTAAACCCCATTTTTGGGAACTGGTGGCTTTTCATACATTTGTGGACAAACGTACATTCAAGAATATTCATGTATGTACAAACTTAATAACGTAAACTCAAAATGTTGTTTTTTGTTTACGTCTGGAAATTTTTTAGATCAGCAAGAAGTGCGGTTGCCCGAATTTTACTCTTGTATCTCTTCAAATAAACGAGAAAAAAGAGACCATCCTCTATTTAAGATTTAACTTCATTTTTTTATCTAGATTATTTTTAAGATAGCATGAATGTTAATGCTAAGGAGAAAGGAGTAAGGAAAACTGTAACATAAACTGCAGATGTGATCTGCACCACTTTTAAGTGAGCCTGTCTATCACCTTTATACATTGATTACTTTTAAGTGAGTTTAAAAGAAACAGAAAATGACAAAAAAAAAGAAATTTGTAACTTTTAGAAGTGCCAAACTTTTTAGTTGACCTACATTCGCTTATAAAGCCACTGTTTATAGTTTTAATAAAATAATTTTAGTAAGTTATTGTTCCACATATTTATAGAAATAACAAAATATTTTATTGCAGTTACTCCTTCGCAGTTACTCAAATTTTATAGACTTCTGACAAAGATTTAATTGTCGATGAACAAAAAATATAAGTGAACAGTTAAAACAGTTTTATTTATCATAAAAAAATCGCGGAGAATAGGATTAGCTTCAGAGAAGTAAAATTTTATTTTAGATAACAAAATTTAATCCACCCCTCGTAATGTCGAAATAATTTTAAGATTCCTTCTAACACGACCAGTCAGCAATGTCGAGGGTTCATTTTCTATTTTACGCTGGTAAATTTTTTTTGCGCGGTACGCTTTCGGAGTAAAATCTCATCGCGCTTGCAAAACTTGAAAACGATTTTCTAAAAACCCTCTACTATGATATCATCAAAACATTTATTGAAGCCAAAATCAGATAAAGAACATTTTAGTAAAATAACATATGTTCATTAAAAATTTTAATAAAAATTAACAGCTTAAAAAAAGAGATTTTTATTTCTTTAAAAAATATTTTTATTATTGGTCTTATATCATATACGATATGTAGGTTGAGGGGCCCGGAATTTCAGGTGTGCCTAGGGCCCGTAAAACCCTAGACGCGGCCCTGTATTTGTACCATCTGTGTTATACAGGTTGTGGTGAATTTCCATTACTAAACCTCTACCAAATCAATATAAAGATAATTTCATCTTAAGCGGATTGTTTTGACGTAAGCTTGACGTTTATTACAGTACAAGATGCTAGACGTGGCATCGAAAACACCGCCAATCGTTCGTAAACGATAAACAGAATGGCAAAGCGTAATAGAAAAGCGTCGCGTCTCCCCCGCAATGTATCCACTCATTCGGAACAATCTTCTTCCGTCTTCTTTCCCGGAAACAAGTAGTGGTAATCGATTTTTAAATTTAGACGCGTTCCGACGCTGTTTACCTACATCTCTCAGTCTGTAAATCCACTAGAAGCGATCTGTCAACGTTCAGCTCTCCTCTCCTCTTAGGCCACGGTCCACAAACCGCTTTCACGGACTTTTGCCTCCGTTACACCGACCGAACGTAAATCACCTATCTTTCTTTCCAGGACGAAAGGTATTTTTTGCAAGGACCATACAAAAAGAAACGGTTTGGAGGAATTATGTACATCCTTGGACTCCGGCAAGTAAAAAGTAAATTAGAAGTAAAGTACCTTTTGTTGCTGTCGCGTGTTGCAGCTGTTGCAGTGCACAACAAAAGGTCGCAGATGAGTTGGAAAATGCCTAGTGAATACTGTGATATTTTCAAACCGCACAGTGAAGGAACCGCCAGGGACGAAACTTTGTTCAAACAATGTATTGTCTCTTATCGTCCAGAGTAAGAATTGACGTCATCAATTTCCATTTTTCATGCTGGCTAATTATGTATGCTTGATGGATACAAAAAGCCAAAATCGAATTGAAAAGAGAACATTAGATTTATCTACGGTCAGGAAATAGAGAGAAATATACAGCCAGAAGTGTTATATTTCGTGTTGGTTGATACATCGGAACAGGAAGTTAGGCGTGGAAGTAGAATTCTTGGCTGAAAGTGACATCTATCGGCAAATGGGGACATTTATTATTGTAGTAGCTCTAATGATTCATGAGTAACTTGTACATTCGGACAGATGAAATGGATGACGTAATGGATGACTATGGATGTTAAAACTGTTCGTATAGGAGTAGTCTATTTCAATGTTTTAGGAAGCAAAATATTGCATTAAACATACACACAGAAAAGTGATAATTTACAACGAGAAAACATAATTTCTTGAATATATTTACTAGATTCAAATGCCTATTTACTTGGATGTAGAAAATTAGGTACATATATACAAGAAATGCCACATACTCAATCTTAGTAAAATAATTTCTCAGATATATGCTGTCGACAAATAAATTCTTTCTTTATAAGAACCAATATTGTATCCAAAGAAGTAATTGAATTTTTCGTCCCAAAAATGTCAATTTCTCCAACGAAGTAATACTAAATCCATCCAAGTGCGTAGTTACTTGATCTAAGAAAATATAAGACATTTAATGTAAGTAAGTATTGTTTACTGAATAAAAACCCAGCATGTATTTATCTGAAGTGATTCTCACTTCTTTCAAGTAATCCCTTTCTCTGGAATAAATATGCGCATCGTGATTTTGTCAAGGCTCGCGCGCCCGCGCGTAGGGCTGGCGCCGTAAAGGAGCGAAACCTAGAACGAAAACAACAACGAAGTACCCGTAGGGGATGTGCCCTGTGATTAGTGCACAATAAACGTTTCAACGCGAAATAATTTGATGTAAGGCACGCAACAGGTTAGAACGAGTAAGTAAATATAACATACCTATCTTGTTAATTAGCAATAGCAAACGTATTTGTGACAAATCTTCAAAATTCTTACATTAAGTGGTTAAAAATATTTACCGGGAATAAAAATATACACTTCATTAAAGACTGTTTACTTCCTTCACAAGAGTAACAACTTTCTTAAATCTAGTAATTATTCCAAGAAATAAAATGTCTTGGTTGAAGTCAATAATCTCTCGCGTATATACGAACCTACCAACTAATTCATTCAAGTAATTCTCTCTTCGTTCGAGAGATCACTTTTCTGTGTGTACGGTCTCAAACCCACCCAGGCGAGTATCATCATAAAAACTGAAAAGCATGATTCACATATCAGCTTTATCACTAGTTAAGAGTTAGATACTCACCTAATCAGGTAATAAATGGTTTTAATAAATAAATATTTATAAAATGTTTTATGTATTATTCAATCGACCCAAAAGTTTAGAACTAGTCGGAAAACCTGTTCATAATAGCCATATCATTATAAACTTATAAAGTAAAATTGACATGCATAAAGTAGACCAGCGTTTCTCAACATTTTTACTCTTTAACCCTTTAAATTGGTAAAATGAACCAGTAGGTTTGTTGATGATATGTTTACTTTGAGATCTTTCAGACCGGTTTCGAACCGATGTTCGTTTTCAGTGCAAACGTCTAGTGGGAATACATGTAGATAGCTAGCGGCATTTGTTGGAATCTGGAGTTAATTTCTTAAAATATAACATCGATGGATAATTAAAATGATTAAAAACAGCACAATAAAACAATAATTTGAATATCAAACAGCACACGGGGTCCACTGTAGTATGGTGTTGTCGTGGCAAACACAATACTAAGTGGAACATATCAACAAACCTTCAATGTTTCTTTTTACTATACATTGATGAAAACATGGTGAGCTTTATAGTAAAAGTCTTTAAATTGGGTTGGAACCCGGGGGAACCCCAACAAAAACTAAAAAGAAAACAAAGAGAAAATTATCCTTACACCCCCACCGTAAAATATGAAAATATAAGAAAATGAATGAAAAAAAATGGTGTGAACCAATTATGCCCCACACTATATGCCCATTCACGAACTTGTCCTACATTCTACATTTTTGACATTTGTACTTTTTCTACTACTTCTACTAAGTATGTAGGAACTAATAAGCTGTGACCTAAGTGTTTTGTTAAATACCGTTTTTATGCGAAATATAATACTGTCATTGGATTTAAGATAACACTAAAGATGGGAAAACCATAACTGACAACACAAACTGACACCTTGTGTTGTCATGATGTTTGGCTGTAAGTTTTTACACTATTTTATTATTTTTCACAGAAATGCCGCGATTGATACTTTTTTAAGCCAACGTATGACAAAACGTTCACTTCTTTCAAGATAGCACTTAAAAGTTGCTGTCAAACTTAATTCAAATGTATACTATATAAAATATATAATTAAAATAAGTAAAGTGTCTAATTTACTCAAAGAAAATAAGTACATTTTAATAATAATATGAGATATGTTTTTTCCTTATCTGAGTCGGTAGTCAGAAATTCTCAATTGAGTAATTCTTTTACGAAAACAAATGCCAAAATGCACTCGTTTCGTTTTGGCAGTGAGTTTAAAAAAAACAGAGACAATCAACAATTTCTACCTTCAGAATCAGATATTTCAGTGATTATTCAGTTATTTTTATCGTTATCTACACTTTACATATTGACTACTTTTTTATTGATTAATTATTTAAAATTGTGGTTTGAAAATTTATTAAAATGAATACACATCCAAATAATCTTTTCTTTGAGAATAATAAATCACAATGACAAAAATAATGCATACAAAATAAAACAAAACTAGTTAGAAAATTATCTTCAGCAGGGTCGAAGTTAAAATACCCCCACCGTAAAATATTTAAAAAAAATTTTGTGAACCGATTTTGCCCATTCACGAACTTGTCCTTACTTTTTAAGAGATAAGCTTGTATACCAAATTTCAGATCAATTACTTCAAGATTAAGGCAGTTATCATGAACACAGACATACTGACAGACGGACATAGCAAGTCTGTACCTGCCACGCTTCCTCACATTTAGAAAATAAACTGCTTCCCGGTTATCATATACATACATAGTTTTACAACACAGTGTTAAAAATGTTGTGGTAAAGTCAATATACCCTCAGTAAATTTGGGTGGTATAATATTATACAATGTCCATCCCAATATCATTTCTGGTAAAAAGCTTTATACACTGAGAAAAATGTTTAGCAGTTTTGCGTATCATGAAACCAACAACGTGTCTGTAACAAAACGCTGTAAAATTGCAAACATTATTATTTTATAATGTTGGAATATCACAGAAAAATGCTGGTATCAAACAATCAGCGATGGTGCAGTAGAAAAAAATATGTGCAAATATCAGCAAAAATCTTCTTTTACAGCATTTTTGCTGTTGAATTATTACAATATTTTCTGCAACTTATAGATATTACTTTCTGTGTCTGAACTTGTTTGGTTTTTGTCAATTCCTTAGAAAGTTACAGCTGTTTCAAATATTAAAAAAAAGGAAGAAAAATAAAATTCATTAATAAGTTTTATTTTACTAACAGATAATTTTAAGTAATCTTGTCACTTGAATTACAATAAATAATGTCCCCATGAACCGGCAACCTCCACACTTTTGTTTGTTACCATTTTCCCTCACAACCCCTGACAATATTTCGCGAAACCTCTGCTTTCCGCGGAACCCCGGTTAAGCAACGCTGAATGATGGTGATACCGAATAAAAATAACGATACATCATGTGTTTCCTAAACATTTTGTTGAGCATATCTAGCTGGTAGATAATATATATAGTTATATACCTAGATATAAATCTTCATCAGCACAGTTTATGCCACTTGGTATAAAAACGTTACTTTGAGATGACACCATATTCATTTTCAAGATTATGTGTCCCAAAATTTCAAACTAAACCCTTGTTCTTTTAGTATTAAATGAATTTTTAATAAATTATCATTTTAGGCCAAACATGGTTCGTAATGATTCTTGTACCTTACAATTTCTTACGGTGGATGTAAAATTCCCTCTAAAATTGCCTCGTACTTGAACAGTACATACAGGCGCAATCATTCGCATCGCTCCTTGAGTGTTTACCTTGTTGGAAATTGTCCTGAGGGCATAGCGGTAGCAGGACATTTTCTTAGCGAGTCCGTTCACGTGGCGTTTCAGCTTGTCCTGCGAATCTAGTATGACGCTGAGATAGTTTTCCTGGTTAGTCTAGGTGAGTACCGAATTATTGTGGTTTACAACTAACTTCCTCAGATTTTAATGAACATTTTATAATTTGGGTTTTATCGACATTTACAGTTAATTTATTTTGTTTTCATTTCACCATTCTTCAATTTCATATTCTCCTAACGAATACTTGAATAATTGGAATGTGTTTAATGGTTTTACTCATGACCACACAAGCGATTGGTCTACTTATTGCTCAAAACAAAATTAGTAAAAAAATTGCGTGTTTTATCAAAAAATTAATTAATACATTTTAATTAATAAATTTAACAGCAAGGTCACGCTGTATCTATGTATATTTTTCATGACATTGACGCCTACCTTTTCATTCAGACTGAAATGTACGAAACCTTCGTAAAAACCAAATTAGGGGCAGCGTATTTTCCCCTAATGAAAAAATGGAGTTAGGGCTGTTTTATGTACTTTATTTACTGAACCATATCACCCCAGGCCGTGATTCGGAGTGGACAGTAATGCACTTCACACCAGGAAGAGATTAGCTACCCACGCTAGAGCTTTATGACGTAATCTATTAATAGTAAAGTAAAGCGGGTTTCTTAGAATAATACCAATAATATTATTTTATTTGGTGATTATTTATGTGACAAACTTCACTTACAAGTGCATCAATGATTTTAGCTTTTTGTAGACTAATAATCAATCTCTGGACGCCTAGGCACAGGCATACATCATCCTGACAAGCAAGCAATTACCCAGGTTCGGTATCTGCATGTATCCATTAATCTAACTTTGCGAGGTATTCAATTTTTGTGATACCCAATTATTAAATTTAGTCCGTTTTCTGTCCGATTCTCTTTGTTGTTTTTTTGGGATGGACAGTTACATTACAGATACCTAACCGTTTAAATAACTGTAAAACGGATACAATAATTAGGGGAACAGGGATATAAACATTAAATTAACTTTAATCAAAAGTACAAAAAGTTGTCACATTTTTTTATTGATTGGAACACAGGAGTTATTTTTGTAGGATATTTTTTGATGTGCCGAAAATAAGTTTGTTGATTGTGCGACAGTTAATTATTATTGGTATCCCATCGATAATTGTCACAGTTGGTGATTTTGAATTTATAGTGTGTAATCCCATGACCTACAAACTTTAAAAATATCTCTTATCATCTGAAAGTTCTGACAGATCTTTGTTAATGTATAGCGACAATATTTGTACAATAATTGTGTAAATGGGTAATAATTGGGTATAATTGACCTTTAAAAAACATGTCTATAAAAATGTATATGTGGTGCAAATTGATAAAGAAAAGGAAATGTCCAAATAAAAAATTCTGGCCTAAAACATGTTTAATTACGATCATTAAGTAAATTATAGATCAAAATATGTGCTCCTGCTTAAAAAAGTTAGCCACACCAAGTTATTATGAAAGCACATCTATGGGTGATTCAACGATAAAAATTTTCTTGAAAATGTCCCTCCCCTGGGATATGTGTGCCGTCTCGTCCAAGGCCTGGGAACATAAGTGACCATGGGTGATATATATCCAACTAAAAAGGAAAAAGATAATAAATAAATAAGTCATAAGTAATTAACCGAATATGCTAATCAATATTGATTTTTAATACTTACTCCATTTTTTTTTATTTCTTGAATTCCTACCAAATGTGTCCATCCCCTGGTCAATGCATTATTTATCGTAGTTTTGTTTTAAAGCAATTTTGTTGTTCTGATAAAAATAAAAAAAATGCGGCCTCTTATCGTAGAAGCACTCTTATACATTGTCCAAAAACAAGAAATATCGAATACGGACTCCGGAAATTGTGAATTGAATAGCATTAAATTCTCAACATAAAGAATGGTTTTCCATAAAGAACGACCTACACGAAAAAGGAATCTGTCATGTGGCCAGGCACATGACTTTATCATACTATATATAAAATCATGAAAATTATTAGTTTAGCTGCATGAGATTCTATTTGATCGAGATCGGCCATTTCTGCATTAAAATAAAACTAGCAGAACTAGACAGAGATGTTGATTAAAGGTGCGTTCGGATATTGTACTCCGTTGACACCGGGTACACCGTCCAAATGACACTTGCTATTGGGTGTAAAAAGTGTAAAGGTGTACAATATCCGAACGCAGCTTATATTGACAGTAGGTATTGTCAAAACATCATATATTGACAGTAGGTATTGTCAAAACATCAGCGTTTGACACTACCTGCTGTCATTAGAATCAAAATATCTGGATAATCCTGGCTAACTTGTTTTATTGCAACCGATCTCGATGAAATAGAATTTGCTCATGCAGCTAAACTATTAATTGTACTAAAAAATGTCATAGTCATAAATTATTCAGAATTTCCTCTTCTTTAATTTATTATTTAACTATTTCGACGAAATTCCTTCAATTTAATAAATTTTCAAACCACAATTTTAAAAATTAATCAATAAAAAAGTAGCCAATAAGTAAAGTGTAGATAACGATAAAAATAACTGAATAATCACTGAAATATCTGATTCTGTAGGTAGAACTTGTTGATTGTCTCTGGTTTATTAAAAACTCACTGCCAAAACGGAAAAAATGCATTTTGGCATTTGTTTTCGTAAAAAAATTACTCAATTGAGAATTTCTCTCTACCGACTCAGATTTAAGGAAAAACATATCTCATATTATTATTAAAATTTACTTATTTTCTTTGATTAAATTAGACATTTTATTTATTTTAATTATGTATTTTACACAGTATATATTTGAATTAAGTTTGACAGCAACATTTAAGTGCTATCTTGAAAAAATCTGATGTGGCCAGGCACATGACTTTATCATACGATATATAAAATTAATAGTTTAGCTGCATGAGATTCTATTTGATCGAGACCGGCCATGTCTGCATTAAAATAAAATTAGTAGAACTAGACAGATTATGTCGACTAAAGCTGCGTTCGGATATTGTACTCCGTGGACACCGGGTACACCGTCCAAATGACACCTACGTGTTATTGGGTGTAAAAAGTGTAACGGTGTACAATATATGAACGCAGCTTACATTACTGTCATTAGAATCAAAATATCTGACAAATCTTGGCCAACTTGTTTCAATGCGACCGATCTCGATGAAATAGAATTTGCTCATGCAGCTAAACTATTAATTGTACTAAAAAATGTCATAATCATAAATTATTCAGAATTTCCTCTACTTTAATTTATTATTCGCCGAAATTATAGAAATGGCGGCTTATTTGCAAAATCTTTCAAAAATGCTAAGACTAAACCTCCACTTCCTTTGGACCCATTTGATCAGAAAGCTTTTCAGCTGTAAGGTTGGTCATGAAACTTCTAAATATGAAGTTTCGTCCCGATACCTTCAGTAATTTCTCCGGAATCGTCGCCACAAGAAACGGGTACACACACACACACAGGGATCACACCCACATACACACACACACACACACACCGACATTTTTTTGTACCTTGGTCAAAAATGTTCAGGGGACCCAAAAAGACATATTTCCGCTAAAACCTGAAATTTTTTTTTTTGGCACGATTACAATACTTTACATACTACATTGATTGTGCTTTGTTTTAATCTTGTTCTCTTCGAACTCAAACCTCTTACAGGTGCCACGGTTGCAACCGAAGTTGTTATAGATATAAAGTATTGTATTACATGATCTTTGTTTATTGAAATTTATAACAATAAATGGCTATTATTATTATTATTATTATTATACTACGTATGATACAGTAAAAAATCTATTAGAAATACTATAATGGCGTCTACTACCACTGCCATTAGCACTAATGAAAACGCACCTTAACGGTGTACAATATCCGAACGTAGCTTGTATTGACAGTAGTATTGTCAAAGCATTAGCGTTTGACACTATCTACACCGTCATTAAAATCGCATCTGACATTTAATCTGACATATCCTGGCTACTAGTGTTAGTGCAGTACGACCGATCTCGATGAAATAGAATTTGCTCATGGAGCTAAACTATTGATTGTACCAAAAAATGTCATAGTCATAGTCATAAATTATTCAGAATTTCCTCTAGTTTAATTTATTATTTAACTATTTCGACGAAATTCCAGAAATGCCGGCTAATTTACAAAATCTTTCAAAAATGCTAACACTAAACCTCCAGTTCCTTTGGGCCCTCTTCAACAGAAAGCTTTTCAGCTCTAAGTTTGGCCATGAAACTTCTAAATATGAAGTTTCGTCCCGATACCTTTAGTAGTTTCTCCGGAATCGTCGCCACAAAAAACGGGTACACACACACACACACACACACACACACACACACACACACACACACACACACACACACACACACACACACACACACACACACACACACACACACACACACACACACACACACACACACACACACACACACACACACACACACACACACACACACACCCACATCCACACACACACAGAAATTTTTTTGTACCTTGGTCAAAAATGTTCAGGGGGCCCAAAAAGACATATTTCCGCTAAAATCTCAAAGAAATTTTTTTGCACGATTACAATACTTTACATACTGCGTATGATAAAGTAAAAAGCATAATAGACAGTACATTTTTCAGGATTCTTAATAGGTTCAATAGTAAGGTCAAACACACATATCCCACCAGTCCGTTTTTTAATGATTATAGCTTCTGTGACTGGGCTATTAGCATAAAAAATATGCTGGTAGATTGTGAATGATAATCCGCACTACATTTCTGTATGAAATATACTACCCGACTTATCTGACACAAATACTTCTTTTATTTACGTGAGTCTCTACAAAATTTTCTATCATTAATTGTAATGTATTAATAATGATGAAAGTTTCAAATTCTTGACATACAACTTCCCTTCTAATTTCTTTTAATAGATATTAGGCGTTTGATAAATAATGGATATTTTCTTTTTTTTTCACAATCATTTTAAAGTTTATTCCATCATTTTAACTGTGGAATTCTCCGAACGACGTTAATGTCGCTTGCTTCCAAAATACTGTAACCTTCTCTACACTAATCGATTTGCATATCTAATGTTCTGCGTGTGCCCCGTTTTGTAACGACACAGTAAATTTTCGTGCAAAAGGTAAATTCCGTACGAATCGACAACGACGTTTATTTATTTAGCGTGTCAACGCGTACGCTTTTAACTTTAAGTCGCCGTCTTCCCAAATATAGACGCGTAACATCAAAGTTTATTTTTCATCTACTTGAGCTCATTTCATCTTTGAGAACGCTGTCGGTGAATAAATAAATCCGGAGAATTATAAACCGAACGATTTTATACACAATGAATGAGAACATTAAATATGACAAGCAGCCATTCTAATCCACTATTCTAATCCTGGCTATTCAAACTCAATTCTGCAGCAAATTCTCTGTCGTCTCAAATGCATTATAATAGTAATTCCGAATGGGATGGGCTTGCCTGTGTTGGCACTGCATCCGTGATAACGCCGCGTGTTGAATACTTGATTACATCGAGGGTCCCTTAAATTTGCAATGGAACATTGTACGTATTGTACCTGGTTCAGTCCTAATGTCCCCCACTTGACCAAAGAACAAGATTCAGCTCGTGTAATACTGACGCTACTTCGGAGAGCTGAGGGATTAGACAATCATTGACTTTATAACATGCATTGTCTCTCTGTAGGTTAGTTGACGATTGACGAATGTACTGCGTAGTAGGGTGACGTGGAAATTATCGGATTGAAACGCAAGAGGTGTGTGAACTGAGATTAATTATAAACGTTATCGATTCAAACATCACTTTTTGCGCACTAATGTTCCCAAAAATCGAGCCGAGCTTAAAATTTGTACTTGCCTGATCGTTATTTATAAAATTGATACATGTTTAGTTTCCCGAACAAAAAGTGGAATTTGAATTTTGAAATTTGGTGAATATGTTTGTTTAGTCTTACTAATGAACATGTAAAAGGTCCCACATTCATGGTTATCTAACGCCGCCATCTTGGAATAAGTCTGCACGTTACACAAACTAAATAACATTAAATTTTCTACATAAAAAATTGTTTTCCATAAAGAACGATCTAATAATAATATATACTATAATAAGTAAGTCGTAGGCTTTCACGGCCAGAATCATTTAGAAAATAAACTGCTTCCGGGTTATGCCGTGTGTCGAGATTTGTTAATGCTGACGTTTCGCGAACCATGTTGCTCGCTTCTTCAGAGCTAATTGAATACTGAAAACCTACCAAGAAAGTCTCCCTTATATACCTGAATTTACACCTCACTGCGCACATACCGCTCCATGTGGTTTTCCACCTGACCGCGTTAGGATCGATTTCCAGACCCTACTAATGTCAGTACCGTCCTCGCGATTGATGTTGTCAGGATGTTTGTAAATTTCGATGGCTTCTCTTATAAGCCTTCGATGATAATTACCCACCCTTGCCAACATCTTCGCGTCATCGAAATCCATTGTGTGTCCCGACTCGTGGCAGTGTTGAGCAACAGCGGACTGTTGCATCTTGCGTAGCCGGGTGTCCCTACTGTGCTCCTTGATTCGACATTCGATGCTTCGTCCTGTCTGTCCTACATAGCATGTTCCGCACTTACATGTTATCTTGTATGTTGTATGTTGTTATATCCCTTTGTTCTTCAGGAGTGGTGTGATATCCTTTGGGTTAGGCAAAAGATCTTTTACCTTAGCTGGTGCTCTGTACCTTAACGTGATACCCGATTTCTTCAGCACTCTACCGATTCGCTCTGATACCCCACTTACGTATGGTAAGCAAGCGAACCCCTTTGACTCTTGCGGTTCGTCTGAGACTTGCAGTTTATTTTCTAAATATACTATAATAATAATAATACAATAATAAAAGTAATAGATTTATGCTGGTAGATTCCACTATATTTTTGTATCGAATATACTGTCCAACTTATGTCTGCACAATAATTCTTCTTTTCAACATTTCCTATCATTCATTGTAAAGTATGTAATAATGAAGGTTTCAAATTGTTGACATATTACTTCCCATCTGCTTTGTTTTAATAGATATTTGGTGTCCAATACATAATGGATATTTTAACTTTTTTACAATCATCTTATTCATTCATCAACTTTATTCCATCATTTAATCGATCATACCCTAATCGATTTGCACCTCTATAGAATTGAAACGCAAGAGGTGTGTACCATTACATCAATTATAAACGTTATCAATTTAAACGCCACTTTTCGCACACCAATTTTTCTAAAAATCCTATTTTGACGAAGGTTTTCACAATATTTAATACAATATGTAAACTCATTGAATTTCCCGCAAATTTATAAAAAAACGATTCTGAAACCAAAACCCTTACTCTCCATTATCTTTTTTGACGAGTGTATTCCATCCTGGTGTCTGCGCCATGCCGGTACAGAATGTATTGTCAAAGATTAAAGAATTTAAGTTGCGACAATAGACAAGGAAACAACGAATTAAATACCCTTATAAGGGACACGGTTAAAAAGGCGACCAAATGCTGATTGTGTAAGTGCGCGAGACCACTGTATTTCTTAGTTTACAATTGATGTTTGGTTAAGGATTTAAATCCTTCAAGCGTTCAAGGTGATCAATTCTGGACCCCACTATATAAATGGAACCGATCCGAAGCATCGTATCTTATCTGATGATATTGATAGATAAATGTGATTTTGGAGATATTAACCAATATTTAGAGTTTCACCCAATCTTCAAAAAGGTCTCAAAGTAAACCTTAAACAACCTGAAATTTGTTTTGCAAGTGTCCTTAAAGGATTGTCCTACTGTTATGGCTTTAAGACAGTGCACTTTTTTGTATTTAATTGTGACTTTGTCACAACATTTGTAACACCTTTAAGGAAGCGTGGCAGGTATAGACTTGTATATATATATATATTTGATCAGCATTGAAAACTGAATCGATTTAGCTATGTCCGTCTGTCTGTCCGTCTGTCTGTGTATACGATAACTGCCGTAATTTTGAAGTAATTGATTTGAAATTTCATATACAAGCTTATCTCTTAAAAAGTAAGGACCAGTTCGTGAATGGGTAACATTGGTTCACTCCATTTTTTATTATTATTTTTTTAATATTTTTCGGTGGGAATATTTAACTTCAGCCCAGCTGAAGATAATTTTCTTACTAGTTATTATTATTGTTGAACAAAATATCTTCAACATCAACAAAATCACAGGTCAGCCGAAAACTACAATTTCTCTAAACATGTGTTTCAAATTTCAAATCTGTTAATAACTTGCATCTCGTTCCGGGAAAAAGACACATTTAAACTAGACGGAAGTTGTGCCAATGGGGTAGTTCGATATTTTCCCTTCTCTGTACACACCCCTTTAATCTTCCTATGATAAACTTTTATCCATTAAGTTCAGTAAATGAGCAAATCCAACAATAATATTCGCAGAAGAACGCCAAGTGATATTTGTAGGTTAAGGTTAAAGTCGACTTTTGGCGGTAATGTTCGAAAATCTTAATACTTTAAATTTATCTTAAAATTGGATTATAAAACAGATTTAAAAGTTAAAGTCGACTTCAGGTATTTAAAGCTATTTTAATTTTATTATGAAACCGGCCGTTCTTGCATTAATTCTTGCGTACATAAACGTAATACTAAACACTCCTTTTTACACACAAAACTTTATAACTTGCCACAAAGTCTTTGAAATTCATACAAAACCTTTAAATGGCACAAACGCAACGGCTTGTTATTACCACTGGGCTAGTGGCTAGTGAGGCTACTTCAACACACTTTCACACTAACCTTGTTAACAATTTGACGTGTTGTAGCATCAAATAAGAACAGCATAATAACGTCTGTAACTGAAAGACGAACAATTAAACTTCATGTCATATTCCCAAAATTTGCTTGAACTGAAATGGTACAGTTCATTAAAGAGCTCATTAAAGAGTTTGTGTACACACGGGATCACATGAAATTTGATATCCATAAATTGCTTAGATTATCGCGAATTCTGAGACATATTCATTAAAATGTTTGATTTTTGCAACACTAATATGGAAAAAGTAAAATACATCAAAAGTTCAAATATTTAAGCCATGTACATTTAGTACTATTTCAGTAGCACTAAATTAATTAATACGCAATACGCAAGATAATGTAAAATACTTTACCCCAGAAGTAATAAAAAAGCGAGGCAAGTCATATCCCAGGTTATTTTATCCGTAATTTAGAAGAATTTATTACAATAATATCCAGATGTTATCCTAAAACATTGTTGTTTCTCACTGAACGGAGATAATATAAATATCTCAGTAGTTTATGAAATACTGACTGCTATAGGAAAATATTTTAAATATATGCTGCATATATCTAGGAAATATTTGCCCTACTCCTGAACATTGAACGTTATAAAGGCATTCACCTCGTCCGAACAGCTCATTCCATACGTTTACTTTATATGCCATTAAAAAATTCCTGTCATTTTCGAAACTGGGTTACAAGTGGCACATATTACGATGTTCCAGTTAATTGTTTTCACGCAGCGTGAAAAATGAGACATTGTTCACATGTTATTATCGCAAGTCCCAGAATTTGTAATGAACCGGATACGAACACCGAAACACGACCATATTACGAGCGATATTATGTATACGTTGTTATTGGTGTTTGTATTTTATGCAAATAAACATATTTTGCAGAAATATCTGTATGTAAATTTAATATATTCTGCATCCGCCGCGACTGTGCGTGTTTATGGTTTCCATATATGCAAGGAATTGCTCAAATTAATGTTGTATATAAATACTTTTTTTTTAATGTGAATTTTAATATTGCCCGATTTGCAAGCAACGGTGGGTGAACTTTTGCTATGTTATAAAATCTATTTTTGTTCGTTTCGAATGTTTAGTTAGTAAATTGTTTATTGCTGCAATACAGGAAGCAGTTGCTGTGGTAAAAAGGTTGTTGTGATTATCAATGAATGGCGGTCAAAACTTCGAAAATTTGTCCAGTAGTAACGGTTCATTTTCGTCTTTTGATGTATGGAACCAAATATACAAAGAAAAACTCCAAGTCTTGGTACACAAAGTGATGCTCACACGTAAAAATAAAATTGATTTTAAATTAATAGTTGCTTGAACTGTCTATATACGATTTTATGTGATGACTAGCTCAGATGAAAAGTGCAAAACTAATTGATAATCTCTATATAGTTACCGTACTTGGCTATAAAGTCCTGATATTATTCTATTAAGTTGCCATGAGAATTGAGGTGGAAATAAAAATATTTAAAATATTATACCGAGAAATCCCTTCCCACCACCTTTCGGGTGTTAATACAGCAAATATTTAGTGGGATTGCAGTTTTTACCCCTTACCCCAACCATGGACAATACGAATCTGACGTGAGAAACTTGTGTGTGTCTTCTTTTTATACACAATATCACATTGCCAAGTTTCACAAACAGATGGCAAATTTTTAATAAGAAAAATTCAAAATATTTGCAAAATGTATTATATCCAAAACGTTGATTGTATCCAATATGTTGTCTTTTATTGTTGAGTGTACTCTGGATCGGTAAATATTTAATTGATGTAGTCGTAATTTGTAGTCATTTATCAATAGTGTGAAGACATTATATAGTGATCTATTTCTTAACCTTATTTAAAACGGAACTAAAAAAAGAAACAAACCAAAATATTTGTCAACATTTTACTCAGAATTACATGTAATTTATAAATAAAAAACGCTAAGAAAAGTCGTTAAAAGGTTTAAAATGAATTTATTCGCTACCTAGTATTTGTATTCAACGTATTATATTAATAAATTTTCTTTTTTTCCCACTTATTACTAATTTATTTACTTATTATTAACTTATCGTAGGTCAGACTTATACAGTGTGTCTCACGGGACGTTGGATTGTATGAGTAGTTTTGTTATTATTAGAGATATAAGGTCGGTTAAATGGACAAAGTAGTGCATACTTATGTGCTCTTTCATAATCGGCTCAGAAAACAGTTGAATTCCAAACGGTTCCCAAGCTATTTAGAAAAAAAAACAAAAGTGTCATTTGTTAATTACGGTCATAACTTCTTTATTTGTAATTAAATCAAAAAACCGTTTTGACAATACAATTTGATTATGTCAGTTTAAAATTTTTTTCGCCAATAAATTCGTCAGAAACAAACGAAACTTTTGTTTTTCTTATGAACGCCTTATTGGTTTTATACATGTTTGGATTCATCATTTCTTTCTGAGTAATTTGGTATGCCACATGCCACGTTTTTAATACAATAAGATAATAGAATTGACAGAACATTGTACACTTCGAGAATTGCTGAAAATCGCATGGTGCCATGGAAGATATTTTGTGAAACAATGTGATATCTACCCATCTGTACCCATCTGTTGAACAAAATGAGTGAAAACCCAGAATTTAAAAATTATGGTCCGATGAAACATATTTACTAACTGCGGTAGTTTTAACTGAAAGAAGACGCACTACTGGGTACTGGGCCCGCGAAAATCAGCACCCTTTTGGTTTTAATGCACGGTGCGGTATAGTGGCCAACCGATTAATCGGACCAATTTCTTATAACAAAAATTAACTTAGGAGAGGTATCGGCAATATTGCTCCTTGAGGACGTGGAAGAAAGTATGGACGATATACCGTTGGCCTTACGCTAAGGTATGTGGTTCCAACAAGACGGGAGCACTTACACATAATGCCCGAATTGTGAGGAACTATTTAGATATAAGACATAAACGGAGAGTAAATGCTACCTATTCAGAAATATTGTGACCACCCGCACCATATTGTACCGGATCTTACGCCTTGTGATTTTTATCTATGGAGTGACTTAAAAGATAAGGTGTATGGTGTTTATAATTTTGGAAACGTTGGGGAGTTACGTGACACCGTAATCGCCGCTTTCAATTCGATTGACAGAAGAACCCTCGGTAAGGTCACCGTATTACGGAATGTTGTGCCTCCACGAAAATGGTGAGAAATTTGAAAACATTATTTAGTTTGTTAGAATGTTAAAATGTTTTTATGTTGTGTAGTTAGTACAAATAAATACATTCCAAAATTTTACTGTAGCTTGACTATGGGCACATAAATACTGTATCACTCAAATGTGCTTTTCATGGCACCATGCGATTTTCAGATATTAAAAAAAAAACTTCAATTTTGTCGGCTTAGTGTGTTCTAAATATGACATGTGGCATACCAAATTACTCAGAAAAAAAATCTGAATCCAAACATGTATAAAACCAATATAGCGTCCATAAGAAAAACAAAAGTTTCGTTTGTTTCTGACGAATTCACTGGCGAAAAAAATTTTAAACTGACATAATCAAATAGTAGACAAAAAAGTGCCTTTATAATGTTAAAACGCTTTTTTGATGGGACCACAAATAAAGAAGTTATGACCATAAATACAAAAATACATTTTTGGGTTTTTTCAAAATAGCTTTGAAACCGTTTGGAATTTAACTGTTTTCTGAACGGATTATGAAAGAGCACATAAATATGCACTACTTTGCGCATTTAACCGACTTTCTATCTTTAATAATAACAAAAGTACCCATACAATCCAACGTCCTGTGAGACACACTGTATACGTATAGTGTCAAACGCTGATGTTTTGACAATACCTACTGTCAATAGAATCAAAATATCTGTCAAATCCTGGCTAACAAGTTTTATTTTAATGCTGACACGACCGATCTCTATCAAATAGAATCTCCTGGATCTAAAGTATTAATTTTCTATATAGTATGATAAAGTCATGTGTCTGGCCACATCAAATTTGTTTCAAATGCAACCCCTGGATTTTATTGGTTTTGGTAGCTAGATTAATTGTAATAATAGTAACGGAAACATTTTATGGCATCACATCAGGAAATCATTTTTTCTTTGATCCCGTATTTCATTTTTTAGAGATACACCATTAACTTCAAGTATAATTTAGCAATTTTAAATGTTTGCAAAAAAAGCGCAAAGGTTTACGTGTAACTGCATTTTTTCTACGAAAAATTGGATAATGGGATGACCCAAAAGCAAAATAACAGATAGAATAATAGATGAATGTTTGTGCGAGAGTAGTTGAGACCCTGAGCAGGATCCTTATTTATTGATTAGGATCCTCAAATTTACACAACAAAACACCATTTTGATGCACCCAATATAATAGTTAATCTGTATTTGTATGGCCATATTCGGAAGCAGCCCGTCCAAATTAACAAGGAAGTTACTGATGACAAAATAAAAGTTGTCCACCAGTGCTACTTGAGTGTCAACTTTTCAGCCAATACTCATTAGAGATTTTCAGTTAGACGTTCAAGTTCCTTTGTAGTAGATTGAACCTTTACAGTTACTTAATGAATCTTTAAAGTTTCGTAATTAAATGTGTAGCAAACTATGCAAATCCGGATTTACCCTATAAGTTCGACACAGGTTTGATTCCTTTTTGTTCTCAGAAATTGCATTTAACTAAGATCAACCATCAACCATTAGTTTGATGAGAACCATTCCCTATAAATTAATATAGTCGAAAAAATGCCTCTATTCCTTTGTAAGATATATGATTTCTGGTACCGGTTTCGTTAGTTACAACATCATCAGCCTAAATCTACAATAAGAAAATGTTGGTACGAAAACAAATAAATAGCAATTTAACAGATTACTCACGTCAGATAATTAAAAATACAAGCAAAGTGTGCCATGTGTGAATGACGACAAACAACTGACATACGGTTGGAAGCCAGCATGAGGGATAGCGAAAATATTGAAAAATTAGTACAAGGTAGGCTACTTAAAGTTAATAAATTTTAAAAATTATTTTAATGTAAACATGAGTAATGGCTTTTGTTGGAAGTCTAATATTGATCATTTAATAAAGTCATGTTGTGGTTTCTTTTATGTTTTTCTATCTCGAGTTGTTCTAAAAGGCCTAATTTGTAGTTTTTATTACATTGGTGAAGAAGTGTAGGTTCGTTGTATTTTATACAATGACCTGTTGAAATTATGTGCTGATAAACGTTAGAAGAGGTAAAAATTAAGTAAAAATTGGGTGTGTAAATCACTTAATTACTCCTTCGTGCTTTCTCATTTCGCTAAAGTTGTTGTGTAACTTATACTATACCATAAAATAGACACAGACATATTTTAACTTCAGTTTCCGGAAAATGTTTATTAAGTTGATTATAGCAAGACGGTCATATCAAAATGCCTCACCTTGAATAATGTAAAAGTCATGATTTTGACAAATAGACAACCACAGCTTTCCGCCTATTGAAATATGATTCCTAACCTGTGACTGAATTTATTGATCCTACTTATCTCATATCGATAACCAGTAACTACCACTTTAATATTTCCTTTGACTGACTTTATTTCTATGAAATAGCAGGAAAGTGGTATTTGTGTTAAGCAACATATCGCGTAAACACTGTAAAATTATTAAAAGTTTTATTTATTGCTGTGTTTATATTAAAATTTGTAACGTCAACTCACCGTTTATATTTAGCGGTTGATGCTCATTTATCTCTTGTGAAGCAGACCATAGTTTATAGCTGGACCGTGTGTATACATTTGCCAGGAAGGAATTTTTATTAAAGTCTAGAAAAATAGCAAATCGTTACTTAGAAAATACTGTACTGTATTGTTCTATTTGTGGGCAAGGTACCGGATTAATTGATTCTTTACGAAGAAAATATTTATATGTGAGCCTAGGTGGCATTGGGCAAATTATCAACACACGAAATAATACTAATATAAACGGCGTCGCACAAATGTAATAATTCTTCTTTCCATCTCGTGCAGGAATAGCGTTTTAATTATGGCATTCTGCCATTTTTAATTAAAGAAACTTATAATTTGTCATATTGATTTTTTTCAAAGTCACCGAAGGAATTATTTATGAACCACTCTACAATTGTTTAAATAACATTTACCGAAGACGTTAAATTGTTCATGGTGATCCGACGCTTTGGCAAACTAGATCGCCTCTCGAAATTTAAGGGGATATTAAAACTATGAAAAACTAACTTGAAGAACATAATGAGGGGGGCGTTTTCAAAATATGTTTGTGGAAACCATGGAAACTGTAATATTTTCACCGAGAATTCAAAGTTAGGCTTAAACGCAATGACCTGAGAATGATATCGGGCTCATATGAGTGCTAATATGTGTAATAGTCTATAACAATCTAGTCATTGGAAAATATTAAATTTGTAAGTATCTTTTCGTGGCCTTTGAATCTAAAGCCAGAACTTCTTAGTTATGTCTAGCTTTTGAGAAAATCGGGGTCAAAAATTAATAAAACACGTTTTTTGGATGTGGTTTTCTCAAAAAAAAAGAGCCAATCATTTCCCCAATTTCTCTCTTCAGTTTTTAATTTAGATTCTACGGTAAAATCATACTATAATCGCTTGTGATTTGTTAGATATTTCTTGCTATTGGACCGCTATTAACCGTTAGTCTGCCGTTCTTTTGATATCTACACTCGAAAGATTAACGATTTTTTTTATTAAGTTTGCGATAGTTGTATGCACATTTATTAAACTGATTGTTTATAAAATAAATTATGTAATTGATGTTGATTACGTTTGACAGCCAATAGCTCTCTAAATATTATTTTAATGTTATGAAATAAACCACAGTAATTTAAGTTAGTTATTAAGGACATTCTGCTAAGATGCCGCTTGAAAAAGGCATTGCCTAATCTACAGTGTGCTTCTTTTTAATTTCTATTTAATTTCTGCTAATGGTAGTAGCAATGGTCTACTTATTGCAAAATAAAACATTCTTTCAAAATGCAAAGACCCTAACAATATCAAAAAAAATCAAGAAATCATATTAGATATTTTTAATTTTACTAGTAATAGATGCTGAGAGTTGTAAAAAGTTTTATGAAAAATAACAAGTATTGAGTGTGAAAAGCTTTGAATATTTGTCACTTATTTTGGAGCATTTTTGGGTTCCAAAAATTCTGATTTTTGTTTGGGCTTGGTAACAAGTAATTATATTTGTTCATATATAAAAAATATAAATAATAATAAACAAATAAATCAGATAAAAACTAAAAACAAGTAGATCTGTGTAACACACTTTTGTGGTGTGGTGGGAAAATACAAAAAACATAAAATAATTGTAATGTACTAAGTCAATATCAATGCAATTTCTGGTTTGCTTGAAGCAAGGTTTACCGTTACGATATGGTAAAAGATCTCCCAGCTGTCATTTGAAATTACGAAACAAGTACCAAACGTAACGTCGGGACTTGAAATGACTGTATCGGGACAGCGGGACAAATCGGCCAAGATCGGCGACAATCTCTTTATATCGAGATAAATGGCAACCCTATGCGTGAAGAGAAGCAGTTATTGCGATTCGTCTATTTAGTCGTTGCAACTAGAATGTTTATAATAATTTATGACTTATTGTGCATACAGTAAATGTGAAATTAGATTCTTAATAACTTTGTAGCTTTTGACGATAGATCTACCGAGCTGGTTTACTGACATTGCGAAGTATGTGTAGAGGTACATTTAACAAACGTTTATCCGTTTATTTTGGATAAAACATATTACAGTCACAATTCAATAGTAACTATCTAAAAGTGTAATATTCTTACTATCCAAAATGAGTTTTTAATCCCACAGTTATCTCAGAAACTGTTGATAATAGTCTAGTACAACTTGTTTCCAATATTATTAGAATAAACCTCTTAATCAACAGCTGCAATAGTTTACTCCGTGTTCCGTTTAAAAGACCATACGTTTGTGTTGGTATGTCGTTATGTAACATCCTGTATTTAACGAAAGTCTGAAAAGCAAATGTTATCTCCAACTTTCCTATATGAAGGAAACGTATATTTCAATCTTTGAAGGCTAATAATGTAATAATAATGTAATAATAATTTGAAACTTTGCATCTAAAGTGGGATAACCTGTTGTTTACTTCCAATATAAGATACAATTTCAGAAAATACCCGATGTTTATCCGTCTACATGATAGGCAAATATTTCTGTCCATCACTAGGTGAACAAAACAGTTGTAGTTCAAACCTTCGGAAACATACACAAATTCTTCCTTGAAAAGAAATCCGGTACTATCCTACGTCTTTTTTCTATAAGGCTGAAATGCTCACAAGCGAGTTGAGCTAACCCACCCGGTTTAAAGGCACTCGTCATTACGGTGACTTTCTATAGGCAAATACCTCGTTGCAATCAAGATGCTTCTTAATGAGGCCCTTCACTATGAACGCAACTTGATTACTAATCCTTCATGCAACATATGGAAAATCTTACTCATTTCAAAATCGTGCTTACCGTGCGAAATATTCCTGCATGTATTTTTAGAAATTTTATCTCTACTGCAGACTGAATTAAAATCTAATATTTCATCAGTGTTTTTAAGGGACTGAAGCACACTAAACGTTTAGACAAATGACCGATGTCTGTATCTGACAGACTTCATTTTAAACGACCACTTCAAGCAGAGAAGTAGTGACATGATCCGGGAACATCAATCTTCCAGTTTGTCTTTAAATGGGAAAATAACCGAATTAATGTGAGAGTAATTACGAAGGCCGGATAACAAGGCCGGTGAAAGAAATTACAGTCAATGTCGTGCTTGTTATCGACGATTGTTTTGGGGTTGAAATTTACACACGTCAGGAGAGATTATGTATTTATTACATACTTAATTTACATTTGATAAAACTAGCAAATGAATTGTGTTCCAGTTGTGCTTTTTTATATTCTATAATCGTGTTCATAGTGCCTGTGTAATAGTTGGTCGGTTGGGTAAAATATTTTAAAACTTTTTAGTTTTAAGAACTTTATCTAAGTACCACAACCTCAACTATTATAAAATTCATCATTCTAAACACGCTCAGCACGTAAGCTCTTGCAATAGGACCAATGCAGCATTTTATCAGACAAAGCTCATCACACTTACCATGATAATCTTAATCACTATTTGAACTCAATAAAAATGTAATCAAAATCTCTACCATTAAACTGTAGCTGGTTTGCTCACATTAAATACTAAAAGAAACTTACTCAAAAGTAAAACTCAAATTTCAATAAAAGCATAACAAATAGTTATTTACAATTAAAACAAATGAATTAAAACAATGATATGAAACTCTAAATCTACCAAATATTTTGAGGAGTTGTCAAATTATACAAAATAAATTAAATTAAAATTAAACACAAAGTAAGGAAGTAATGATCGGCTTAGCATTTACAAAAGCACACACTAAAAAACTACATTTTAATATTAAGCAAGCTGGATGCTTGCGACTGGTTTGTTTTACATCTCAAACCACTCTGAATCTCTTCTGGATCAACGAATTTAGGCCTCCCCTATTTATTCAAACTTTCCCCTCCTTGACTTTATGTTAGAAGAAATAGGACCACACGTCAAGTTAAACAAAATTTGTGGATAACAAGTCAATAGCACCAAAAGCATAAATATCTCGCTCTATTATACAGTTTATGACAAAAGTCACAAATCTATTACCAAAGAAAGCCCCCAAATGCATGGAAATAAACACCATTAAAAAGTTTCACAGGGACCAATGCGTTTCACACCGTCGCGTAGAATAATTTATGTCATACATAAAAAATAGAGCACGGTCAAAAGCATGGTATCGAATTATATGCGATAAAAACACTTGTGTTGAAAGTTTCTCACTGACCAACGCGCAGTAACGTTGATCCCACAAACAGAAACAATGCCAATTATTACACCTGCAATAAAAATTCTTGTTGGCTAATGAACAAATACGAGAGAGGTGACAATAATAATTGGATTCCACTCATGTTTGAAGAGAGGCGAATTAAAACTGAAAATAAAAACAAGCAAAAATCCTAACAACAAATTAATATAACCGAACGGCAACAGTATTAATTATTATTCACACAATTATTGAGAAGTGTTTAAAAAATCCATAGTCTAAATAATCGCAAATCTGTAATCGTGCTCATCGAATCTGGAATAGCCAATTATAATTGTTAACATTAATTAATCCACAGTAGTTGATTTGTTCCGCCTACCCACATGCTGTGGTGGGCCAAAAAATTATGGACTAAACTCATTAAAATTTAAAGTGCTTTTTAATTTAAAAATACTCGTAAAATTTTGAACAATTTGAATTTATTTAATTATGACGTAAATTTGCTGGAAACATGTAAACCAACTGTTAAAAATCAAAATATGTTTATAGCGGATGAACTCAATGCCTAGAAATTCCAAATGGGTCTCAAAGTAAACTTTAAACTTCCTAAAAATAAATAATGGATATTTCTCACACTTTCAGTCCTTACAGTACTGACAGTGTTTCTTTAAGGGGCGTGCCTGCGCTTGCAAAAGAAATTGTAACAAGAAGACAAAAACCGGACATCATAGGCAACTTTATCTGAAGTATAAATATATGAAGCGGTATTCACCACTTACCTGTCAGATTAAGGGCACCTTATGGGCAGTTTTTAAACCAAAATTATGGGAAAGTAACTGTTTATTGAAAAATAATGCTTGTCCATTAACCCAACTAATAACGTATTTTCCTTGAAAATTTCACAAAAACATTAAATACTGCCGAGATTCCAGCAGTCTACTCAGGCCTGTTTTTCAAAACATGGTTTTCGGTGCCATAATATCCCTTTCATCAGAACCAAAATAATCATTTAATCTTAATACTATATAAATATACACTCAAAGAAACTCAATAATAATACGCCTTACTGAGCTTCTTTGAGAAATTTTTTTAAAAAAACATTGCAAATCAAAGCTCATTATTTATTGAAAAATATGAATACACATCTTAAATTAGATCTAATCAAGTATAAATACTGAAAATTTCAGCCAAATTTCGGCTAAATGTCTGTTCGGTGCAGGGAAATTATAATGTGATAGACATCAGATAAATAGGCGTACAAACTTGTGAACCCATAAGAGTTCCTTTTGTTACGTTTGAATATTAAAAGCGACAAAATCGAAAATTCCACTCGAAGAGATTAATATGTCGGTAAAAAGACAGCATATTAATAAATAACACAAAAGCAATAACATTATTTCCAATTTTCCTTGCTTTATAGAAAATTCTCAAAAATTTATTGTGTATTTAATTAATACAGGAATTGGTAAATATTAGTCAAACATGTTTGAGTATTCGAAGCAACGTCAAAAGCAATTAAACCTGCGTAATTGGATGACCGAAATAATAAATACATACGTATGTTTGCGTGATTAGACCATACTGTTCAATTTTATGTTCACCCATTATTGTCAGATATCGCTTGCGTATATGTTAATACACTGCAAAATAATAATCAATCAGCGATTATCTATTTTGTGCGATACACCCAGTGATTAATACATAACAAGCCCCCATTTTGTGTATCGATTGAACTTCCAAAATTATAATACCCCATCTCGTGAAATAAACGTTTTCGAATGGACCAATTTGGATAGTTAAGACAAGGGTTGCGTTTCGAGTGACTGATCCCGTTATCAACAGTACATCAAGCCCACAATTCCTGAGAGATATTTACTGTTAATTAGCTAATGAATCAGAAATGTGTCCGACCTGTTCCCAGTTTCCCTAACACCGGTCACGTGATTGTTTGCTCTGTAATTTGTAGATTTAATTAATCTGGATTCTAGTGGTTAGGTGTACAGGGTCTGTTTGAAAATAGAGTGTAACGTGAGTGTCAGTGTCAGGAGTCTTTACCAAAGCTTCTGCGCAAGTCCGCTATAATTGGATGCTTCGTCGAGCAAAAATTATGTTGTGGTTTTGTGAAATAATGAGGGAACATTTTATTACAAGTTTTGGGGGATATACAGCGCGTGTTGTTATTTTCTATCAACTTTTAGAAAATGATAGAAATTTTCCTGGGGTTAGGTTCATATCCAGATATTTGAGGAATTAATTCTAATTTTTGGTACATGTTAAAGGAGTGCTACAGTAACATTTCAAGAGGTGTTGTTTGTTTTGTTATTTTGTACCTCAATCTATTTTTTTGAAGAGTTCTAATTTCTCCGATATTTACTAATTTACCTATATCTGAATTCAATGTAGTTCAAATTATTTATTTGGCCTTAGATAAGGAAATTATTGCGAAAAAGAAAATTGAAAATAGTAAAATATTGATAATTCTCATCTGGACTACTCGTATATGGAATTTTTGAATGGAAGGTGCATATGCGTTTCGATAGATTCCTTAGCGGTGACAGTGAATCCGGGCACAAAGGTTTCCCGCCAAGTTCGAGACAAGTTAAGATAATTGTGTAAAAAGTTGAGACTTTGCCACTTTTTTAGAAGAATCTCCAAAAAAATATCAAAATAAACATAAAACTCTCGGTACTTTGTGCCGCTATAAAATCACAACCATTACCAAAATCACAATTTTAGACATATTGACCTAAACTTGTTCGAAAACGATACGTGATAGAAAGCTAAAGAAATATTTTAGTTATCCTATTTTTCGAAAATGATATTATGTAAGGCCACACAATTTGAGGACCAATGAATTTAGAACAAAATTCCCTACTAAATTTTTGAAGAGGAAATATGTACCATTCCATATAGACCAGACAATAGAGACTTCTGCGTGACAAAAATCAGGAAGCCGACGATCCCAGGTCACGTGGAACAGTCCGTAGATGTATTGTGATGTGTTTCCTACTCGCAAATATCGTTTTTTAATTTGTTATAAACAAAAAACCTCAAAAAAATCGTGTTCTTTTTTTGTTTTTCGCTTGTAAAAACTGAACCGATGGAGCAACCTTGATGCTTTCAACAGATGAATTGTAGAGAATGAAAAGACGAAAAAAATGAAGCCTACACGGACTCGATTGAATTAATATTAATGAAGGAAATTCGGAAAAACCGGAAAAATCTGCGTTGTTCAAAATCATGTCATAACTTCGCCATTTTCAAAGTTGTAGCGGAGTCCGGCGGAGAGTTTTTGCGTGAAAGTTGCGATTGATGGGTACTTTGAGTGTGGACAACCTAGGCGTTGTCCGATGATTAGTTTTTGCACAATTGCGATTTGAATATTTGTATGTAATATGATTCGGCGAGCCTGGATGCGTCGGAGGTGGTCCGATTTTAATTTTTTTTTGTGCTGTCTCACTCGAAAACAGCTGTTTTCGTCAGAGGTTGGAGAACCGCTATGGAACTTTGCCGCTCTAGTGCGGCAAAGTACAAAACACAAATAAACTAAGATCACCAGTTTGATTGTTTGTTGATAAGGAATATCAATCCGTTGTTATATACAGGTTGTCTCAACAGTGCGATCTCGGAAGATCTCTGTTAATGAAGATATCTTAAAACTGATTTCACTCATATACACGGAACGCTGAACAGTAATGTAGGTAAATACTTTACTGGTTTAATGGTTAATGTCGGTGTAGAAGCTCTAATTGATAGAAAAATCGATTTTTTTATGAAGAAGATTAGTTATCTCTGCAATTGTTTATTTTAGCACTGGTGTGTGCTAGTACTTTTTTGTGCAGAACGATGCGTAGAATGCAAAAAAATAATTAGATACATGGTGTTGCATTTAAAAAAATTAACTTTCTTAGGAAAAACTGTTTGCTATATTTTGTTGCAGATTATGACCAGCCTGTACACAATTTGGATATGGTAGGTAATCACGCTAATAGAACGCGTCTTACTTAATCAAAATCTAAGCGTGCGCAATAAAATTAAAAACAGGTATTGAGATATGCAATTTTTCTTAGACTGCTGTTTTTTCATAAAAATGCCAATAAATCAAAAAGTATAAAGTTTAGGGTAGGTAATGTTATTTTTCATTGTGGTAAAATTTTGCCACAGGAATTCAAAGGAATTCAAAATTGTGCCGCAATATAGGTTGTTCCATTTAAAAAAACATAAGTTTGGGTTGGTACTACCTTATGGAACACCCTGTACACACGCTAATAATTTTAAAATCGGCGTTCCGTGTATATGAGTGAAATCAGTTTTAAAAAATCTTCAGTAACAGCGGCACAATCTTCCGAGATCGCACTGTTGAGACACCCTGTATAATTCTAAAAACGATAAATTGAGAAAATTGTAAATAAAGTGTAGTTTTATTTTGGTATGTTGGTACGCATGTGACAACTACATACTAATGAACAAATATAAATTCTCAGAATTTGAATTAGTTTTTTATAGTTGACGTTTCGTTGAAGTGGTACCAACCTAACATTTCTCATACAGATATTTAACCATTTTTTAATTTAAAAAAAATACATATTTACTCAAAAAGCAGCACAAAAAACGTTCTTTGCCACTCCTGCCGAAAACTACATAGCGCGACTCGCTCACATGCGACACTCCGCCTTCGGTGTCGCGCCGCATTAACGCTCGTCGCGCTATTCCGTACTTTTGGCACTCGTAACATAAACTACTATTTCCGTCGATCGTTTATTTATGAGTCTGTTTAGTGAATGGAAATCGTTTATTATACAACTCTATTAATGCACGAATTCTATTAATGCATGATTTGTTATAGCCAATCACACGACGTAAAGACATCGTTTGATTGGCCAATCGAACATATGTGAAATGAAACCTTCCAATCAAAACATACTGCCCTCCAGAACTGTCAGTATCAAATTACATAAATTATCATATAACCTATAAAGACATTGGCGAAGAAAAATCTATGTAGACGACGCTAGAAGAATACGATCGACGAAAAAATTTTGTAACCAACTTGCATATTAAACGGCGATTAATGATCTCGACAATTACCGCTCTCGCTACGCTCGATCGTTAAACAGTCTCGATCATTAATCGCTCTTTTTAATATACTTGTTGGTTAAATAACTATTACGTATTTCGAAAGTAGAAGTATTGTGCTACAAAAGTCTATGCTGATTGTGCGTTAAAATGTTGCGAAATAGGTGAAAAATGCTTGCAAACATGACCGAAAACTGCCGCGCCCTCCAAACCGGTCGAGTAGTGGGGGTAGGCGGTCGACGCGGAAAATCGCGTATCTATAGTAATGCAAGCGCGCTGCGCGCGCGTATATACGTACCCTCTAATCGCACACTTCCCCCATCACTCGACCACTCTAGCGGGCGCGGGCGTTTTCGCTCATGTTCTCAGTAGTTTATTACCCACTTAAACGGGTCTTATCGAAAAATCAGAATAGAAGTTTTGTTACCGTTTTTTAAATTGAAATCGGACGAGCTCAAACGCACCCAGCTCTCCGCTAAAATATTACCAAAAAAAATTCAAATGATGATTGTGCTAAAACTATTTATCCGACCCTATCTAGGTTTTGCAAACTTAAAATACATGTGAATAACTACCACTGTGCAAAGTTTCAGTTAAAAATGGTGGAGTTATGATTTTTTTTTAAAAAGTGCTAAATTTTCCAGTTTTTACAGCTTTTCTCCGGTACTAATTATCCTATCGGATCGTTTGACCTGTCATTCTCTTCATAATTTAATTCTCTTACAGTTCATCCCATTGCACCATTAAGAGTGCTTCAATAGTTTTCTTTTTACAATAAAAAAAGTAAAAAAAACGCGATGTTTTGTTAATTATTGTATATAAAAAATTAAAAAATGGCATTTTCGAGTAGGAAACATAGTGGTAATATACTACGGACTGTCCTGCACAGGATGGCACAGGCGGCTTCCTGGTAGTCTTTATGTCAAAAAAGCAATCACTTGTAGCTCTATTGCTTGGCCTAATATGAAAATAGATAGTTGACGTACCCACGTCAAAATGTACGGTGGCGATGGATATTCTACTCTATGGTTGGCATCAATCGGATGTTTCAGCCTGTATGGGTTTTAACTGAGAATGAGGTTTTCAATTAACTTTTCTGTAATTATTTTCGCAATGTATCAGAACTAACTGAAGTATTAATCAAAAACAGCAATGCTGTAACTTGATCATTTAGAAGAAACAACACAATTTACGTTTGTATGCCACATCGTTCTGGTTAGTCGTGACAATATCTATTCGCTGTGCATCAAATAATCATTACCACTAGATATGATCAAATAAATAATTATCTATAACTTTTGCATATGAAGCAAATATACTATAGGCCCCCCTGAAAGCATAAATGTAAAAAAAAAACCGTTAGCTTCCCAAAGTTAAAAATTCCTTATCTTCCGATCCATCTTGAACTTAAACTTCTAATCTTTATTCTGCAATATTATAGATGATATAATTATATTGTCAAGAAGATAGCTAATACAATAATAATAATAATAATTAAGTATACATACAATGTAATTGTCTGTATAATAACTACATCACGAATATTTCGATACCCGGATACAAAGATATATCAAAAAAGATATAGCTGTTTAAACCTTCTATATTTTACCATATCATTTCCATGTTGTTGCATTTCGTTGTTAAGAAGTTACCCTGCAAACGTAACCAGAATTATAAATCGAATCTAATCTATACTTTTTAAAACAAATTATGACATCCCTGTATTTTAGTAAATGTACCATATTAGATACATCATCAGAATAAATATCAGTTCTGGTGTTCTTGCTATTACATCCACGTTTTACAATTTTTCATGCTGATGACAAATGTTTTTTTTCTCTTCTAGGCCACGTTAGCAATACTTGACAAGTTGGATTTGGACTCGGAAAAGCCAACCGATGAAGAAGTCGCCAGAATGTTTGGATATGAAGAGGCATATCATGCGGGAACGCTGACACGTTGGATGAAGCTCAAGCCGAAGATTTGGGCGTTGTTCGACGAGCCTTACTCGTCGTCATTCGCCAAGGTACCGCCGCACAACGTCCACCACCGAAATGTGATTGCTTTTAACAATTACTAATTAGTAGATCAGAGTAGATCTTAGTAACTGACGCCTCCATAGCCGAAATAATGTTTATATTTTGCTTTGATCAAGAATTCGGTGTTCATTGGGTTGGCAAAAGTATACATATTTTGGCTCTGTAGAAGTTAGTTTGTTAGCTTTCGTAATTACTATGCTACTAACTGCACAACGCATGCTGTAAGATGGAATAAAAAAGGAGACAAACGACAAAAATTCAATTTCAACTTTTCTCGACAGCTTTAAATGGTCGTTTGCCACCTTTCTTGATTATACCTCACAAACACACTGGGAAATCTTATGCTGATATACAGGGTGTCTCACGGAAGGGGTACATTAGAAGTTTCTCATATTCTACTATTTCGGGAAACTTGAAATTTTGGAAATAGAATCTACTCGATCTGTGCTCTTCAGCTAAAATGCTCACAAGTTAACTGTCACGTCACCTGCCACCGGAAGTCGGTATGAACTTTATGATTTTAAATGCAATGATATAATTTTCATTTTCTTTTTGATTTCTACATATCAAAATACATCATTTTTGATAAGGTTTCCCTATACCTAAATCTCACAATTTTTTGGTTTTTTTTGATTTTACTAATTTATTGGTGATTTCGCGGTTACGTTTAAAATTGAATATGTCGGTTAACATTGAAACTAGAAGATTCATGATTGGTGAACCAAAACTAGAAACATAACCAAATAAGACGATGTTTAGTTCATCATGATATCTTATACAGTATTTACAATAATGTGCAGTATTTAAATATTAAAATGTATTTCAATACATTTTCATACTTTTCATGTCATTTTTGGCACATTTGCAGTGCTCGGGCTTTATCGTACACGCCCGATGGTGGTCGCTCCTAATGCACTTCTACCTTAATTTTTATAGGTAGATCTTAACATTTGACAGATATGTTTGTTTGTGTTGTTGTTCATCTATCGCTAATAATTGTGTATACAGTTGTACGTGGTTATTGGTTATTAGTTACGAAATGGAAAACGCTGACGATTATTCAAATAGTGATATTTTGAAATTATTCTTCATTCATGGAGAATGTAACAAAATTTTGGAACAGCGACGATGACAGAAGTACAGCGAAGAGTTTTAACATGTTTGGAGCAGAACGGGCAACATTTCGACCAAATTAATTAAATATTTGTCTGCTTTCCTGCTGTTCCAAAGTTGTTACGTTACATTCTCTACAAATTTTGTATTTAGTTTGCATTCTTTTATAGTGACAATATCTCAAAAACGATTAAAGATAGATATAGAGAACCCTAATATTGATTAATAGGGCATAAGATCTCCTATCGAATGGCGTATCGGTATACAGGTTTTCCATGTGAAGAAAGTGCTTTTTTACGTTTGAAAATTCAATTATTGTGTGGTAAATTTTGAACTTCCTGTATAAGATATCATGATGAACTAAACATAGTCTTATTTGGTTATGTCTCTAGTTTTAGACCACCAATCATGAAACTTCTAGCATCAATAATAACCGAGATATTCAATTTTAAATGTTACCACGAAAATCACCAAAAAATTAGTAAAATCAAGAAAAAACTAAAAAATTGTGATATTTAGGTATAGGGAAACCTTATCAAAAATTATGTATTTTGATACGTGGAAACCAAAAATAAAATAAAAATTATATCATTCCATTTAAAGTAACAAAGTTGATACCGACTTCCGGTGACCGGACGTGACACTTAACTTGAGAATATTTTAGCTGAAGAGCTCAGATCGAGTAAATTCTAATTCCAAAATTTCAAGTTTTCAGAAATAGTAGAACACGAGAAACTTCTAATGTACCAGGTCCGTGAGACATCCTGTATAGGTATGTGTAATGTTCAAGTCTAAAATCTAATTTTTACACAAATTCGTAAAACTCATTTTGTGTAATGTAGTGAGCAATGATAAGTAATTTTATTTGATCTTCATTTATTATAGAATAACAATATATCAAGAAAATGCCTTACAGAAACAGAGTAGAGTAGTATGAAGGCAAGTATAAATCCGGTATTTTGGTGTACTTACTTAATATCACCCCTAAGCATTGATACTTAAAAATTTGTAATTCAACACTTGGTTAATTACAGCAAAGATATATTAAGTCTTAAAGTATCGTTATGGTTGTTTTATATTAAAACAAATAAAAACACATTATAACGCGGCTTTAAAACTTAAATATTCCGGGTCAAGAAATGAAGTAAACAGTGGAAAGTTTTAAAACTTTCTGGATATATTTGTTAGGCTATACTATTGATCCGTTTAAAAATCCTGGAAAATTGCTGATCAGCTAATATCGTAGGCTTATAATTTGTCGCTTGAAACAAGTTATTTATTAACTTGTGGGTAACAAAATGGTTAATAAATTTTAATTACAAAATTATGTTTTCGGTCTGCGTTTTAGACACTCTGTGGGGTAACTAAGCAACTTGTGGGGGTTGTCAAGAACTCTGTTATAAAAACATAACAATTCTTAAAATGTTCTTTTTTAGTTCTTCCCAAAATCTAAATTTTTGTAGAACATACACGGTTTTAAGTAAAATGTTGCGTTGTTTTACTATCATAAACACTGGTAAAACTAAGTTTTGCGATGCAGTTTGAATATTTCGTAATCCTTCAGGATCGAACTTTAAAACGTATCATTCGATGCCACGTCGACTACGTGCTATAATTTCAAATTTCATTATACACGTTATTAAAGTATCAACTACACGTCACGTTTCATTTATTAAAATTTTGTATCCATCAGTTCATCTATTGATTTCCAGTAATTACCTTTAAGTTAAATCATTACTGGAAGTAAAAACAATAGCCTAATACACTTAATCATGTAAATTGCTGCTAGGTTTAAGCGCATTACATATTGCAAAGGTTTAAACTAAATTATGTAGATTCTAAAGAAATTCTGAAATTGGTTCAAAACGAACAAACAAAATCTTCAGAATTGATGTGGTTTTGTAGCAGAAAACTTCAGAATTTGCACAATTTTCTTACTAATTCCACAGACAGTCTTGAAAATAGCGATACATATTACCTTGGTTTACCTGGTATAATCAGGTGTAAAATTTTGTTGTTAAAAATTACATTAGTATGTGTAAGTTTTCACGATGAGTAAGAAATAAAAATCGTTTAAAGCATATAACGGTTATTGAACATCAAAATTAGCTAAATAGGTGTCACATGTTCCTATAATTGAGCTGGTCAGTGTACGTTATGGGAAAAAATGTGGTTCCATAAAGAAAGTATTCAGTTTCTAACAAAAGAAAGCAAATGTATCCACCAAATTATTTTTAATTTATTTTTTAGAAGTAAAGTTTTTATGAACACTCATTATATGAATAAAATCAAAAACATCTGTGGTCAACACCGCCGATTTCCAAGGTATATTCTTCAGGAGGTTTAGTATATTATGAAATACCTACCTTCTTTTGCGCGCATTTTCTCTGAAGGTAGTGACCCTTTCCACTGCAGTACATTAGTAGCAAACTTAAAAAACTAGGAAAATGGCTATTACATTAGAAAAAAGTAAGTTAACATCGTTTTCACACTACTGTGCCATATATAACAAAAAAATCATAACATGTGACCTCCTACATACAACAAAAATATTAAGATGATCACCTGTATGTAGGTAGGTTTTTTTAGTCTGACTGTGGGCAAGGCAACTTTTTAAGATACACATAGAGAACTGGTTGTCTAATGTTAACAAAATGACATTCTTAACATAATTTGTTTGTTTTAAACCATCACATTCTTGTAATAAGAATATTTCTTTAATATAAAACAACCTAAATATTTGCTTTATGAAAACGATTGTTTTGAGTTAAGAAAGTCGATGTTTTGAAAATAAAGTGAACGGGGTCGATAGATGGAGCTTTAGTTTCTCGCTGTAAGAGGGGTCTCCTAGAGGGTATATAACCGCATACATTGCTATGCAGCATCAGTGATTGTGCTATTATACCGTCAAAGTACCTGACAGAAATGTGCAACAACTCTAGTATTGATGGACAAGGAACTAAGAAGGGACACCACCGGGTACCTCCCCCAGTTGTAAAATAACAATATTCTTCTTTGGGTGTCTTAATTGCATTCGATGTACAATATTATTGCTTTCATAATAACATGGTTCATATTCACAAGAAGTAGGTGAATGTTTAATCTAGGAATGTGAGCTGATTAATCTAACTACCCAACCTTTTAATTTGAAAGAACAAATTCTCAAGTTAAAAAGTATTGTATCCATTTAAAATTGTACAATCTTAAAGTCAGGCAACCGGTCAACACAACGATTATCTTCAATGAACGATATATATTCTTGCGTATATATAAAACAACCGTTACTGTGGATTGACAAAGGTTGCCTTGAATTGACACAACGATGCGTTGTGTGTACTGTATGGGGGAGAGATATAAAGGAAATGCAGTAGCATCAAAACAAAAATTCTCATTATTGATTTGGAAACACCTTTATAGGACATTAATTATCTACCTGGAAATTATATTCACGACAAACAAGTGTGTCTTAGTGCTTTTGCTCGAAGTCTATTCATTCTTTTAAAGATCTTGAAAAACCATGTATTTCATAAAATACCTTCGTGTATGTCCTACAAGGACATACATCGGAACCAAATCAATTTTTTTCTACATGGATAAATAGTTCTTTGTTTGGTTATGAAACATGAAATATGTATTTGAAATCTTTGAAAAAAATATAGGGACGCGGAAATAAACACCGTGTATTTCACAAAGGTAAACGGTAAAATGCTAGTAATATGTTAACATAGAGGGTAAACAATTTCGAATATGAAAATTGCTGTAGGTACCAGAAGTAAACTTACAAATGTTCGATTTCTCATTTTTTCCTTGCTTTGATTGTGGTAGAAAATGGTATACGTGGAGCTTGGTTACTCGGTTCCCAAACCGAGAAATATTGTAATATAAAGTTTTACGACACCAATAAAAAAAAAATTCCGACATTAATTTAAGATAAGTAAGAAATTTAGTTTAATCGTTTCTTTGTTTGAAGAGTAACAACCAGTATAATTCTCGATAGCAAAGTAACACAATAATAGAGAGGCATAAATATTTGTTGGAATTCACTCAATTATTGCAAGAAAATGTTTAATACCGAATATAAAAGATACTGAATCTGCAAACCGCAGTGGTCCAATACGACTATTCTGCTGGGTGGAACTCAGTGGAGCTCAGTTTTTAACATTTTAACATATAACATTTTTCACGACTCTAAAATTTGTAGATTTTTTTTTTATAAAAAGGACCCCGATAACTAGTTTTTCCTGCCCGTCCTTGGTACAGGAGTGAGTTTCAGAGTGGTTCAGTATGTGTGCTATTTCAATCATTAACCTCTATCGGTTGCAAGAAAGCATAATGCAGAAATATACAGGGTTATCTAATAATCACCAAATTGCATCGACATCAACAAACTTTGTTATACAAATGGTAGCGATAAATTGAACCGAGCTAAGCGGCTACGTAAATATTACGACCAATGAAACTCAATTCTCTGCGTACAACTTTCCTTAGCTACGTTGCAACGTTGCAACGATACACTACATTGCAACACATAGTACACCACATTCAATAAATCCATACTGAATTCGATTTTATTTCGTTTCTATTTGTTGTGTGTTTAGAGAACTTTTCGAGGGTAAACAGAAGCCGGAAGCGCTTATAGCTAGATTGTTATATCCACGTTCACTCGTATTCGTAATAAAAGGAAAACGTGACCTCCTTATTCAGGTAAATCGAGCCCGCAAGAACGCAGTTATCCCCACTCGGTAAAAAAAGAGAAGCACGTTTAACACAAATGTACATATCGATATCACTTTTGCTGATCAAATGGAGAATAATAAAAAACAAATGAGTAACTAGACACTTGGAAAGTGAGCACCGTTATACAAATACAAAGAAAATTGTGAGCACCACCAAATTCACAGAGTTTCGGCCTATCAACATGTTACCCCAAGTGGAACAAATTACTGGAAATCATTGTTGCGTGACAGCCCTAAATTTTGTATTGGCAAATTGAAAACGATAGTTTCCAGTTTTAGGGACCTGCTTTATTAATTTGTACATAAACGATGATGCTTCACTAGTGAACTTTACCATACGATTGTAGAACCATACTTTAATTATTTCAGAAGTAAAATATTTTTGTGTACAGACAAACACATTAAGAAAAGCAAGCAAAATTTATAGTAATTATTGTTTCTTTTAACTAAAAAACATTATTATTATTAAGAAAATCAGTAGTTAATAATAGTAAAAGTAGTTAAAGGACAGCCCGTACTGGATGTTATAAAACAGTGGAAATTTTGCGGGATATTTCAGTAGAACATTGTGAGCACCACCAAATACACAGAGTTTCGGCCTATCAACATGTTACCCCAAGTGGAACAAACTACTGGAAATCATTGTTGCGTGACAGCCCTAAATTTTGTATTGGCAAATTGAAAACGATAGTTTCCAGTTTTAGGGACCTGCTTTATTAATTTGTACATAAACGATGATGCTTCACTAGTGAACTTTACCATACGATTGTAGAACCATACTTTAATTATTTCAGAAGTAAAATATTTTTGTGTACAGACAAACACATTAAGAAAAGCAAGCAAAATTTATAGTAATTATTGTTTCTTTTAACTAAAAAACATTATTATTATTAAGAAAATCAGTAGTTAATAATAGTAAAAGTAGTTAAAGGACAGCCCGTACTGGATGTTATAAAACAGTGGAAATTTTGCGGGATATTTCAGTAGAACATTGTGAGCACCACCAAATACACAGAGTTTCGGCCTATCAACATGTTACCCCAAGTGGAACAAACTACTGGAAATCATTGTTGCGTGACAGCCCTAAATTTTGTATTGGCAAATTGAAAACGATAGTTTCCAGTTTTAGGGACCTGCTTTATTAATTTGTACATAAACGATGATGCTTCACTAGTGAACTTTACCATACGATTGTAGAACCATACTTTAATTATTTCAGAAGTAAAATATTTTTGTGTACAGACAAACACATTAAGAAAAGCAAGCAAAATTTATAGTAATTATTGTTTCTTTTAACTAAAAAACATTATTATTATTAAGAAAATCAGTAGTTAATAATAGTAAAAGTAGTTAAAGGACAGCCCGTACTGGATGTTATAAAACAGTGGAAATTTTGCGGGATATTTCAGTAGAACATTGTGAGCACCACCAAATACACAGAGTTTCGGCCTATCAACATGTTACCCCAAGTGGAACAAACTACTGGAAATCATTGTTGCGTGACAGCCCTAAATTTTGTATTGGCAAATTGAAAACGATAGTTTCCAGTTTTAGGGACCTGCTTTATTAATTTGTACATAAACGATGATGCTTCACTAGTGAACTTTACCATACGATTGTAGAACCATACTTTAATTATTTCAGAAGTAAAATATTTTTGTGTACAGACAAACACATTAAGAAAAGCAAGCAAAATTTATAGTAATTATTGTTTCTTTTAACTAAAAAACATTATTATTATTAAGAAAATCAGTAGTTAATAATAGTAAAAGTAGTTAAAGGACAGCCCGTACTGGATGTTATAAAACAGTGGAAATTTTGCGGGATATTTCAGTAGAACATTGTGAGCACCACCAAATACACAGAGTTTCGGCCTATCAACATGTTACCCCAAGTGGAACAAACTACTGGAAATCATTGTTGCGTGACAGCCCTAAATTTTGTATTGGCAAATTGAAAACGATAGTTTCCAGTTTTAGGGACCTGCTTTATTAATTTGTACATAAACGATGATGCTTCACTAGTGAACTTTACCATACGATTGTAGAACCATACTTTAATTATTTCAGAAGTAAAATATTTTTGTGTACAGACAAACACATTAAGAAAAGCAAGCAAAATTTATAGTAATTATTGTTTCTTTTAACTAAAAAACATTATTATTATTAAGAAAATCAGTAGTTAATAATAGTAAAAGTAGTTAAAGGACAGCCCGTACTGGATGTTATAAAACAGTGGAAATTTTGCGGGATATTTCAGTAGAACATTGTGAGCACCACCAAATACACAGAGTTTCGGCCTATCAACATGTTACCCCAAGTGGAACAAACTACTGGAAATCATTGTTGCGTGACAGCCCTAAATTTTGTATTGGCAAATTGAAAACGATAGTTTCCAGTTTTAGGGACCTGCTTTATTAATTTGTACATAAACGATGATGCTTCACTAGTGAACTTTACCATACGATTGTAGAACCATACTTTAATTATTTCAGAAGTAAAATATTTTTGTGTACAGACAAACACATTAAGAAAAGCAAGCAAAATTTATAGTAATTATTGTTTCTTTTAACTAAAAAACATTATTATTATTAAGAAAATCAGTAGTTAATAATAGTAAAAGTAGTTAAAGGACAGCCCGTACTGGATGTTATAAAACAGTGGAAATTTTGCGGGATATTTCAGTAGAACATTGTGAGCACCACCAAATACACAGAGTTTCGGCCTATCAACATGTTACCCCAAGTGGAACAAACTACTGGAAATCATTGTTGCGTGACAGCCCTAAATTTTGTATTGGCAAATTGAAAACGATAGTTTCCAGTTTTAGGGACCTGCTTTATTAATTTGTACATAAACGATGATGCTTCACTAGTGAACTTTACCATACGATTGTAGAACCATACTTTAATTATTTCAGAAGTAAAATATTTTTGTGTACAGACAAACACATTAAAAAAAGCAAGCAAAATTTATAGTAATTATTGTTTCTTTTAACTAAAAAACATTATTATTATTAAGAAAATCAGTAGTTAATAATAGTAAAAGTAGTTAAAGGACAGCCCGTACTGGATGTTATAAAACAGTGGAAATTTTGCGGGATATTTCAGTAGAACATTGTGAGCACCACCAAATACACAGAGTTTCGGCCTATCAACATGTTACCCCAAGTGGAACAAACTACTGGAAATCATTGTTGCGTGACAGCCCTAAATTTTGTATTGGCAAATTGAAAACGATAGTTTCCAGTTTTAGGGACCTGCTTTATTAATTTGTACATAAACGATGATGCTTCACTAGTGAACTTTACCATACGATTGTAGAACCATACTTTAATTATTTCAGAAGTAAAATATTTTTGTGTACAGACAAACACATTAAAAAAAGCAAGCAAAATTTATAGTAATTATTGTTTCTTTTAACTAAAAAACATTATTATTATTAAGAAAATCAGTAGTTAATAATAGTAAAAGTAGTTAAAGGACAGCCCGTACTGGATGTTATAAAACAGTGGAAATTTTGCGGGATATTTCAGTAGAACATTGTGAGCACCACCAAATACACAGAGTTTCGGCCTATCAACATGTTACCCCAAGTGGAACAAACTACTGGAAATCATTGTTGCGTGACAGCCCTAAATTTTGTATTGGCAAATTGAAAACGATAGTTTCCAGTTTTAGGGACCTGCTTTATTAATTTGTACATAAACGATGATGCTTCACTAGTGAACTTTACCATACGATTGTAGAACCATACTTTAATTATTTCAGAAGTAAAATATTTTTGTGTACAGACAAACACATTAAAAAAAGCAAGCAAAATTTATAGTAATTATTGTTTCTTTTAACTAAAAAACATTATTATTATTAAGAAAATCAGTAGTTAATAATAGTAAAAGTAGTTAAAGGACAGCCCGTACTGGATGTTATAAAACAGTGGAAATTTTGCGGGATATTTCAGTAGAACATTGTGAGCACCACCAAATACACAGAGTTTCGGCCTATCAACATGTTACCCCAAGTGGAACAAACTACTGGAAATCATTGTTGCGTGACAGCCCTAAATTTTGTATTGGCAAATTGAAAACGATAGTTTCCAGTTTTAGGGACCTGCTTTATTAATTTGTACATAAACGATGATGCTTCACTAGTGAACTTTACCATACGATTGTAGAACCATACTTTAATTATTTCAGAAGTAAAATATTTTTGTGTACAGACAAACACATTAAAAAAAGCAAGCAAAATTTATAGTAATTATTGTTTCTTTTAACTAAAAAACATTATTATTATTAAGAAAATCAGTAGTTAATAATAGTAAAAGTAGTTAAAGGACAGCCCGTACTGGATGTTATAAAACAGTGGAAATTTTGCGGGATATTTCAGTAGAACATTGTGAGCACCACCAAATACACAGAGTTTCGGCCTATCAACATGTTACCCCAAGTGGAACAAACTACTGGAAATCATTGTTGCGTGACAGCCCTAAATTTTGTATTGGCAAATTGAAAACGATAGTTTCCAGTTTTAGGGACCTGCTTTATTAATTTGTACATAAACGATGATGCTTCACTAGTGAACTTTACCATACGATTGTAGAACCATACTTTAATTATTTCAGAAGTAAAATATTTTTGTGTACAGACAAACACATTAAGAAAAGCAAGCAAAATTTATAGTAATTATTGTTTCTTTTAACTAAAAAACATTATTATTAAGAAAATCAGTAGTTAATAATAGTAAAAGTAGTTAAAGGACAGCCCGTACTGGATGTTATAAAACAGTGGAAATTTTGCGGGATATTTCAGTAGAACATTGTGAGCACCACCAAATACACAGAGTTTCGGCCTATCAACATGTTACCCCAAGTGGAACAAACTACTGGAAACCATTGTTGCGTGACAGCCCTAAATTTTGTATTGGCAAATTGAAAACGATAGTTTCCAGTTTTAGGGACCTGCTTTATTAATTTGTACATAAACGATGATGCTTCACTAGTGAACTTTACCATACGATTGTAGAACCATACTTTAATTATTTCAGAAGTAAAATATATTTGTGTACAGACAAACACATTAAGAAAAGCAAGCAAAATTTATAGTAATTATTGTTTCTTTTAACTAAAAAACATTATTATTAAGAAAATCAGTAGTTAATAATAGTAAAAGTAGTTAAAGGACAGCCCGTACTGGATGTTATAAAACAGTGGAAATATTGCGGGATATTTCAGTAGAACATTGTGAGCACCACCAAATATACAGAGTTTCGGCCTATCAACATGTTACCCCAAGTGGAACAAACTACTGGAAACCATTGTTGCGTGACAGCCCTAAATTTTGTATTGGCAAATTGAAAACGATAGTTTCCAGTTTTAGGGACCTGCTTTATTAATTTGTACATAAACGATGATGCTTCACTAGTGAACTTTACCATACGATTGAAGAACCATACTTTAATTATTTCAGAAGTAAAATATTTTTGTGTACAGACAAACACATTAAGAAAAGCAAGCAAAATTTATAGCAATTATTGTTTCTTTTAACTAAAAAAACATTATTTTTATTAAGAAAATCAGTAGTTAGTAATAGTAAAAGTAGTTAAAGGATAGCCCGTACTGGATATTATAAAACAGTGCAAATTTTGCGGGATATTTCAGTGAAACATTTCTCTTGACATTGCTAAAGCCTCCATGTCGCATCATGTCGATGAAGGAAACACACAGCGATGCGTACAGAGTTCATTGTGCACACATTCGTCGAAAAATATTGCTCACTTAACATACTAGATAGGTTTGCATGAATATTCTGTGCACGTTCCGCTCTGTATCATTTTTGTTCGCTGTTCGCTGTTGAATCAGCCTGTCAAATTTTCAATATTTGTTCATGTACCGTTGCTATTGAAGCCCCGAGGGAAATAACTATACGTTTCGAACAGTTTAACATACCGAATACGCTTTTAATTTCTATAAATAGGAGCTTTTTACGACTCACAGGTAGTGCACAGTTCATGGGGAGGGGAATAAAATAACCGTAATATTTCATATCCTGTGGATGGCAGGATGTAATATGAAAATATATATAGTGAAAATAAGAAAAATGGAGTGTCGACTTGTGTATATCAAGCTTGCAATAAAAATACTAGTAATCAAATTAATAAACAATACAAAGGCCAAAACCAACAATACGAAGAATATAGCATGTCAAAATCGAAAAGTCTAGAGTGATGTTAAATAAAATGAAGGACACGCAAATACCCGGTGTTTATTTTTTGGTACATATCCGACATGGGATATACCGCTATGCAAAACAAAAAACTTTTATAGAAAAATTTGTTTTTTTATAAACTTTTTATAAAAAAAGTTGAACATTTGACAAAAACAAATATCAATAATAAAAAATCTGATGTGGCCAGGCACATGACTTTATAATACTATATATAAAATTAATAATTTAGCAGCATGAGATTCTATTTGATCGAGATCGGCCATGTCTGCATTAATATAGAACTAGTAGAACTAGACAGATATGTCGATTAAAGCTGCGTTCGGATATTGTACTCCGTTGACACCGGCTATACCGCCCAAATGACACTTACGTGTTATTGGGTGTAAAAAGTGTAACGGTGTACAATATCCAAACTCAGCTTACGTTGATAGGTATTGTCAAAACATTGGCGTTTGACACTACCTACTGTCATTAGAATCAAAATATCTGACAAATTCTGTCTACTAGTTTTAATCCAGTACGACCGATCTCGATAAAATAGAATTTGCTCATGCAGCTAAACTATTGATTGTACCAAAAAATGTCATAGTCATAAATTATTCAGAATTTCCTCTACTTTAATTTATTATTTAACTATTTCGACGAAATTCCAGACATGGCGACTTATTTGCAAAATCTTCCAAAAATGCAAAGATTAAACCTCCAGTTCCTTCGGACCCTTTTCAACAGGAAGCTTTTCAGCCCTAAGTTTGGTCATGAAACTTCTAAATATGGAGTTTCGTCCCGATACCTTTAGTAGTTTCTCCGGAATCGTCGCCACAAAAAACGGGCACACACACACACAGACATTTGTTTGTACCTTGGTCAAAAATGTTCAGGGGACCCAAAAAGACATATTTCCGCTAAAATCTCAAATTTTTTTCTGGCACGATTACAATACTTTACATACTACGGATGATAAAGTAAAAAAATCTGATGTGGCCAGGCACATGACTTTATCATACTATATATAAAATTAATACTTTAGCTGCATGAGATTCTATTTGATCGAGATCGGCCATGTCTGCATTAAAATAAAACTAGTAGAACTAGACAGAAATGTCGATTAAAGCTGCGCTCGGATATTGTACTCCGTTGACACCGGGTATACCGTCCAAATGACACTTACGTGTTATTGGGTGTAAAAAGTGTAATACAATATCCGAACGCAGCTTATATTGACAGAAGTTATTGTCAAAACATTAGCGTTTGACGCTACAAACACAGTTCCTTCGGATCCTCTTCAACAGAAAGCTTTTCAGCTCTAAGTTTGGTCATGAAACTTCTAAATATGAAGTTTCGTCCCGATACCTTTAGTAGTTTCTCCGGAATCGTCACCACAAAAAAAAAACGGGTACACACACATACACACACACAGACATTTTTTTCTACCTTGGTCAAAAATGTTCAGGGGACCCAAAAAGACATATTTCCGCTAAAAACTCAAAAAGTTTTTTTGGCACGATTACAATACTTTACATACTGCGTATGATAAAGTTAAAATAAGCTTACACAAATTCAAATAAACACATGTAATAAATAATAAAGTTTAGCCGGTTTCCAGCAAAAGCACCAAAAGACACTTTTTTTTGCGTTTATAATATCCGGTTAGCCAGTTTATACCCTATAAAGGTCCGCACCAATAACCACAATTTTCGTTTTAACGTTTCCACAATATGCCACCATATTTCAGTAACGGTATTTTGGTTTCTACCATACGTAACCTACACATTTTATAAACGACACTATTTATTTAATCTCTTCAATTTCTTCATAGAAAGTTGTCTACTAGTCCGTCAACTTCCGGGCACCTGCAGTGAAAGTCAACCTTAAAAAAGAATCCTCCAAATCGGTCCACTCATTACAGAATCGCAAACATACACAAAAATGTCCATTATAGTTACCATTATAGTTACCATTATGTCGAATTGGCAATCTCCTTCGTTTTTAAGTCAGTTAAAAATAAAACAACATTGTTTCAGTGATCATATACTTTATGAGATATAATGAAGTTCTCGAGGGAATGAAAATAACAACACAGAACATTATCTATTATACCTTGCATTTCAGTCGTTCCTACCTTGTCTGTGTTTGTGTGTGTGTGTGTGACGTGTACTGTGTATGTGTGTACCCGTTTTTTTGTGGCGACGATTCCGGAGAAAGTACTAAAGGTATCGGGACGAAACTTCATATTTAGAAGCATCATGACCAAACTTAGAGCTGAAAAGCATTCTGTTGAAAAGAGTCCAACTGGAGGTTTAGTCTTAGAATTTTTGAAAGATTTTGCAAATAAGCCGCCATTTTTGGAATTTTGTCGAAATAGTTAAATAATAAATTAAAGTAGAGGAAATTCTGAATAATTTATGTCTATACATTTTTTGATGAAATTAATAGTTTAGCTCAGCGGTCCCCAAACCTCGACCCGCGGGCCACATTGAGCGGAGTAGACTTATGACGCGGCCATGAACAAGAGAAGGATAGCGGGAGAAGTTTGGGGACCCCTGGTTTAGCAGCATGAGCAAATTCTGTTTGATCGAGATCGGTAGTGTCTGCATTAATATAAAACTAGTTAGCCAGGATTTGACAGATGTTTTCATTCTAATGACAGTAGGTAGTGTCAAACGCTAATGTTTTGACAATACCTACTGTCAATATATTGCACATTTTTTTGTTTAGATTATAAGGAGAGTGGGGCAGCTGACCATGATCTTCGTCTTCGTCTTCGATCTTCGTCACATCAGTCATTCTAATACAGCCGCAAATTGTTTCGTTTTATTGTTGGTTATTTGACTTTGATCTTTGATCGCATTAAAACAATAGCAATAACAACAGATGTATAACAAACCCAACCCAAAAGGCCTATTTTATCATTTTCGAACTGTCCAGAATAACTGCTCAGGGTACTCCAGAATATCCACTCATTGACGTCCCTAAATTAACAGTAATTATTCATAATACAACAATAAAAATTGGAAGGGGTGTTAGTTGAAAACTGTCAAAGTTGTTGGGAGTGAATGTTCACAGACAAGTAAAAGGCGAAAACACTTTCTTATAATCCGTCATAGCGCTCCAGAAAAGCTGCGTTCGGATACTGTACACAGTTACACTTTTTACACCCAATAACACGTAAGTGTCATTTGGACGGTGTATCCGGTGTCAACGGAGTACAATATCCGAACGCAGCTTTAATCGACATATCTGTCTAGTTCTACTAGTTTTATTTTAATGCAGACATAGCTGATCTCGATCAAATACAATCTCACTATTAATTTTATATATAGTAAAGTCATGTGCCTGGCCACATCAGATTTTTTTAAATATAAACTCGAAGTATATAAATTCAAGAACCAACTAGCTTACTGGTTGGCTTCTACCTTTGAAAATAGACCATTTTATCGATGGAATATATTGGGCTCTCCAAATTACTTTTTCTCGAAGAACCGAAAACCACGAGCCGGCCCTGTACTTATTCCAAAGTTGTCATTTCAAGACACGTTATTTCTGTAATCTGTTTCTCTGATTCTTTTTCTTGTGGCGCTTTTGTTTTAGTTGCTAATAATTAACATTTGCCAATAATCAGATAAATCTAAGCAAAAAGGTCTCCGTTTTTTTACTTAAAGCAAACGCATTCAGAATAAACGACTATCCCGTAGATCTCCATCTACACCCTGCACCTACATTTCCTCAACAAAGTAACACCAAAACGATAATCAAGGACGTTCATCAAGATTCGCGGCATCCCATAGGTCGTTAGGGTCTGTGTAAGTGCCGCCACCTGCGGCAAAGGAGGCAAACTCGGGAAAATTTCACGCACCGATTCCGGTCTTATTTGCTCCGGCAATGCGTGAAAATCCTACGAATTTATGCACGGGCACGTTCGAATGCCATTTTAAATTTACAACGGAGCGCGGTTTCTGCTCTGCTCGAGTAGGGCTTAAATACAGAGTGATTTCTCGCCGCTTCAAATACTCTGTCAATTCCCGCCGGGATAATAGTACGAACTAATATTGACAGATCGTAAAGCTTCTGTTTGTGAGCGATCGGAATATGCAAATTCGACAGTGCACTGCTCTGAGAGCGGGAATTAGAAATGTCCAACAAAAAGCGGGAGTATTAATTTACTCGATCAATTGTCTAGTCTCCAAGCGAAAAATTGAATTTGGGAACTGATTAAAAAAGTGGAATAGACCCCGGGAATTGAAGAGAATTTTGAAATCGACTCAAGCTGTCTCTTAATAAAGAAGCAGAATCTTTACAGACAAATAAAATCGAAAAACTCGACTTCCAGAATGCCCGCCCATTACCGTTCCAAAATTAACAATAATGACTAATAACACTGTAAAACATAATAAATATATAATAAACAATAGATGGACATTGGACAACTCACTACAGCTTCCAAATGATGCGAACTATATGGTCTACAATAAGTTATAGCCACCTGTATATCCTGAACGTTTGCAATAACTTTTTATTTTCACCCTCAATTACTTGAACGCGGAAAATTATTGATTCAAATTGTTCATGTGTATACCAGACACAATGAACCGTATCATTTTAATTGTTTAACTTAAACTTACACACTGCCATAGTATTTTGTATATCGCGCAAATATTTGCAATATACAGGGTTATCCAATATGAAGGAGTGCAATTTTGCCATTTTGGCGGAGGCGCCGCAGTTGGCACGAGGCTTGAGTTCTTCCATGATGTATGTTTAATGAATAAAAAAAGACACATTTGAATATCCAGACCTAAACAAATAATAAAAGATGTATTTCTCACTTACCTTATGGCAATGTTGTCAGCAGTACTGTAAATAGAGCATGTTTACGAATTTGATGAAGATTTATTGCGAATTAAACAACGAAGACGCTGGTTTGAGAGTTACTAGTGACTTCAAATATATGAGTTAAATTTAAAGGGCGCCGAGAGTAAATTAAGTTAATTAAAGCGACGCGTAAATGATTGTAGTCGAAGTAGGCCATGTCCATGTTTATACATTTTTACCGCTTAACAGAAACAAGTTTCGAAACAAGCTCCGTACAGAACAGCGGTAATAATTTTTATGAGGCGGCAGGCACAAATTTTTACATTTGTTTTCCCCGTCATCTTCGACTATAATCATTTATAATGACCCGTTATAAGTTTTTATCTAACATATTTATTGTTCTGATTTTTGTATGTTTTAAAACATCTAACCTACACCTTCATGTATTATAATATAATTATTATTGCAAATTATTATTTCAATCCAAAACAATAATTAATATTCCCAAAGCAAAAGCAAACAATGCATGCTCCGACATGCTTTTTTTGGTGTATGAACTTGAGTGAGGTGGATTACTTTCTTCTTATCGTGTCCAAAGACGCACAAGCCGCATGTCCAACATACGAATACTTGTCCAGGATCTAAGATCTAGGCATCTACTAGGATGATGCATCTTGGTATTTTTCGGCTACTGGAAAATTACCTAATAGTTAAATTGTTTACGACTTTTTTCCCTCAAATATAGGAAAAGAACTGGTTAAGATGAGGAGTAATGATTAGTTTAACATTGTGCAGTACACGACCAGATCATTTTCTTTTTACGTTTTTGGACAATTTTATGTAAAACATTCAAACATTCAAAATTAAAAAGACATAATTTTTTTGTTTTCCAGAAATGCCGAATTTTGGTTTTCAGTTTTTCTGCTTTATTGTCTTTACTTTTAAATATGATTGTATCGTTTTCTGGTTATTGTGCCCTAATCCATAGTACCTACTTTGGGTAGATTTTAGTCGATGCCTTTTTGGTCATTCTAGAACTCTATGTTTCAGGAATATAAATACTGTTAAGCGCGTCAATCTTTCGGGACCACCTGGGACTAAAGGGAACGATGCCAATATGTGCTTATTCAGTAGGGTGTATCGAAAAAACGTTTTTTTTTCGAAATTCAAAATTTCAAGTTAATAAAAAGTTGTCCCTGTGGATCCTCATATACCACAAAAAAAATTGGTCCAATTGAATAATGTTTGGGTGTCCCGCAGGAGGCCTAAAGTTTATGATTTTATCTAAACATTCGAATTTTTTCAATTTTTCTTTAATGAAATATTAAGTGGGGTTTCGTCTTTAAAGCCCACATGTCCGCACATAATAAAAAATTTAATGACAAATAAACTTTTATCAACATTTAAGCACATTTTTTAAATTATATGAAAATGGTCATTTTTCTAAAAATTGTATCGAATCCAAATAAACTGCAGGCGATCTGCATAGAGTACTGCATTAGAGTAATATATTTTTGTATACGGTAATTTCACACCTTATTGTTAAATTTTTGTATATTTGAAAAAGAAAAATCACTTAATCTTTCATTGAAAAAGAAATTCTAGATTTTATAAAATTATAAACTTTAGGCCTTCTGCGGGAGACCTAAATACTTTTCAATTGCGCCAATTTTCTTTTGTAGTATATGTAGAGCCATAGGTACAACTTTTTATCAACTTGAAATTTTGAATTTCGAAAAAAGAAAACGTTTTTTCGATACACCCTATTATGCAGCTATGACGGAAACCATGGGATGGGTATAGTTTGTTAGCTGGTTTTGAAGTATGTAAATGGATTTGTATTATAATAATAATGTATATATTTGTCGTTGGATCTGTTACAGACATGGACACTTGTCATATAATATTATACAATGTTGTACAACCACAAACCGAGAAAAATAAAATACTATAGAACACACATAACACAGAACATATAAACTATCGACTTCGCGAACCTGCCTCAGTCAAATACTCGTCAATGGTATAGAAAGCTCCAGCAATTAAGTATTCTTTTAGTTTTAGTTTGAATTAGTTAGTAGTTGCTGCGTTTCTTATGTCGGAGGGGAGTGAGTACATTAAATGTCTTCACCATCATGGAGTATGGTCCCCTCTGAAACACAGATGAGGTGTGTCGCGGGCAGACCAAAAGAGAAGTGTTACGTGTCTGCATTGATGAAGAGATATCACCATTTCTCACAAACTTGGCCATATTGGCTCTGCAGAAGGATAAAAGGCGGTACACATATAAACTTGGCAATGTCAATATTTTATTCACCCTGAAATGCGTCCTGCACGGCTCTCGATAAGAGAGACCCAACATACACCGGAGAAACCTTTTTTTCAACCGGAAAATACAAATAATGTTAGGCGAGGAACCCCACAGCACAATTCCATAGCTTATGATGGATTCAAAACTGGCGATATAGTAAATCCTGAGAGAGACGAAGTCAACTATCCCCCTCAACTTATAAAACGAATAATAGACAACATTAAGCCTTCTCTGGAGAGATTGCACATAAAGATCCCACTTTAAATTGCCCGGTAAATGGACACCCAGAAACTTTACGCTACCACTAACCGGCAGCGAGCCATCACCTGTAGTAACAAATATTGAACTCGATGGCGCATCCAATGAGAACTGCAACAGAGCAGTCTTCTTACAGTTTAAAATCAGTCTGTTCCCACTGCACCAATCAGTCACTCTACCTACAGCATCAGCAGTCGCGGCAGAAAGATGTGAATTGATGAAGATTATAAGTCAACGAAAGATGTGAATACACGATCTCATCGATTAATTGACGACCATGTAAATGTATCTTAACAATGCATATATTTATTACTACAAAAAACTACATATATTTATTATTACACATTATTATTTAATATGAAAATAATACAATAAACGTTATTCTCACTCGGGTGGTACATTTTTTCGTACATGACATCAACAAGCAGGGTCTGTGAAAAGTTTCCCACCTAGTACGTTTCTATTACCTTCGCTACCAAGGCATAGATCATATTTATTAAAGTGCACACAGCATAACAAATATGCTCCAGACTGCTACACTGTAGATGCATGCATCCAGGGACCTTATTTTATACCGCACGATAGTGCCGCAACCGTTAAAAAGGACAAAACAAATCCAGTATACGATAACGTGAAGCAATGTTCCTTATTTTAAAAAGCTTCCATCCCTAGACATTCACAAATAACAGTCTTACACTCATGCCACCGGAGTTTAATAAAACACAAGAGTTTGTTCATTTGTATATTAATGAAGTTACTTTAAAGTAAAATTATGGAAATCAAAACAGTTAAATGTTTATTTGTAACGTTAGGTACATCCAGGATGTGGTATGCGGTGCCTACAGTTTCGAAAGCATTTGGGGTTGGAACTGCAGCTGAGTGAGTACTTAAACTCAGTCCAAATCTAAACAGACCACAAATGCTCAAACTATTGTCTGTGTTGCCCCGGCGCGAATGCACTTGGTGCAGTTGAAAACTGTTTTCTATGGACTCTATTCTAGGCGATACATGAAAGGCACGGCAAACGCGTCGTATAAGGGTTTGAAACGCCAAATAAAGGAGTGGTCCTCAGTATTTCAGACCTTGTTAAAAAGGAACATATTTAATTAAATATACAAAGTAAAAAGAGCATACATCATGTCGTCATCAAATGAACATCCTCAATATACAGGTGAGCTATTTGAATAAATATAGTTAACTATAATTGAATGTAAGGCTACACCAAGAAATTATTTTATACAACAGATGATAAGTTTTGAGTTAGATAAACAATGATTGGGCTTACCATACGTCCCGGTTTGACCGGGACATTCCCGGTTTGAGACATCGGTCCCGGCGTCCCGGCCGGTTTGGTATTATGTCCCTGTTAAAATTCTTAACAGGCTTTTATATCAGTAACAAATCACTCAGATCAAAGGATCGATCGGTATCTGTCGCCATCTAGGAACAATTATTGTCAAACTGGTGAATCAGGCATTAGTTTTGATAAATGGTAAAACACAGACTCCTTTCTATCTTTGAAACCAACAATTGGTACAATTTTAGAAACGTATAAAGGACTTCAGCAATATTTATTTTCTTTGGTCAAGAAAAATGTCCGCATGTTTAAAAACTTTTCTTTGAGGCCGATACAAATTGACAGTAAACCAAAGTATCATGAGTTAGGGTTACCAGAGCGTAAAATGGTGACCGATTAATTATTGCAACAATATTGAGTATTTACTGCCAAAGTTACACATTATTGTGAGGTGCTGAAAATGGTTTATTACTATACGTCAATCTATCTCGATTAGTTATCCATTTTTTTCACGTTCTGTAGCGAACAAATCCTAAATCACAATAATTTACATCGAATATCTAAGTTCTATAATATATTACGAGGAAAAGCTGGGGAAAAAATTACCCATAAGCCGGGTGGTAGTCAATCCCTAAATTTATTTATTTCTTATGTGGTTTTGCGGTACAACTATATCTGTGCTACAGAAAAACTTACAAAAACTGTTGAAATCTTGTTCTCTTATGTTAAGTTGTAGGTAATTGATTAGGGATTTTACTTTTAAATGCTGCTCGATGGTGAAAGCCCCCATATGACGATATTATGTACGGCATCGAGTGGAGGGAATTGATATTATGGTTGGCTGCGTTCACTAAACTTTTTAAACAAATATTGTATAACCATCATTCAAGAAATTGGAGTTAGTCATATTCATTAATGCAAAATGTTTTGTGCCAAGGCGAACAACCCAATAACGATATTGTACTTACATTGTGTGGCTGCAATTGAACAATTTAAACAAATGCGAACATTTATTAAGTAAATAAGTAGCGTACACTTTATAGGTATCAAGGTTTCAGTGCTTTAAATTTTCACGTTTCTTTTTTTAAGATCATTAAAATTCCAGTATTTCCAACAAGTTTTGAGAACCACTATTTCAGTCTAATATGACACCAGTAGTAAGCGCAATATTCGTCTGCAAAATAAATTTTGCTATGGAATGCTCAACATTTTAAAGTGATAAAAAAAGATAATATTATAATTTATGTACACTCAAAGCGGAAATACGAGTGATTCGATAAATAATTAAACTTTCTTCTGCCTTTTCTGTCGCAAAAAGTACACACAACTTTTATTGCTTTTTTTGTAGATCACATTTGAGACCATTTGGGCGACGTAGACTCCTTGTTTGGTGTCTATGAAAACAAAATTAATAAAAGCATGTAACAAAGGCAGTGTCACCACGTCTTATTTTTGGACAGTAATATTTTGTGGTTTGGTGTTAAAATTACATATTATTGGTTATTCAAAGTTGCGTTTAACTGTTGATAATTTTTGTATATGTGGAGTTCGGATGATGTATACAGATGAAATATACAGGGTTAGCCAAAATTACCGGAACACCCAAATAATTCTACAACGGTAAAAAATTTCAAAAAAAAATTCAAACAAAAGCTTTTAGACTTTAAACAATCCATCGTTCAAATATAATTTGAATATACAGGGTGTTCATTTTATTATAGAAATCGCGTAAATCTTTTGTTTTCAAATGGAACGCCCTGTATCTTTTTACATTTTATAATTTTAGGACTAATTCTGGACATTGCTTACTAAAATAATTTTTTTATAAAATGCATCATTTTTGCGTTTTAAGCAATTAATTAAAACTAATCAAAATTACCGCAACACCCAAATAATTCTTCATCGGTAAAAAAATTTCAAAAAACATTCAAACAAAAGTTTTTTACTTTAAACAAGCTATCGTTTATATATATTTTTAATATACAGGGTGTTTATTTTATTATGGAAGTATGGAAAACTTTTCCTTTTTCTCATTAAACGTCCTGTACATTTTTATTTTTTAATTCTAAGAATTTCTTTTCAAGTAGGTTTTTATAAATTGATTCATTTTTTAATTATCAGCAATTAATCAAAACTCCAAAACACTTGTTTTAGCCGAACGGATAAATAATAACAATGTGAAGAAAAAATAACAAAACAATTAAATTAAAGTTTCAAACTGCCATCCCTGAGCGGCTTGACAATGCCCCAACCTATCAATAAATTCCCGTAAACAGTTGTCTAAATGATCGACAGTAATACTCTGAACTTCGTCCACTATCCTCTGCTTCAACGCATCAATATTTTGCAGCCTATTGGTGTAAACCTTGGACTTTAGGTGGCCCCAAATAGAAAAATCCAGTATTATAAATCCGGCGACCTAGGTGGCTATTCAATGGATCCTCTCCTTCCAATCCACCTCTGCGGGAAAATTGAATTTAAATAATTCCGAACTTGGACACCGTAATGCGGCGGTGCACCATCTTGTTGAAACCAAATATTATTCAGATCTTCGTTGAATATAACTAGGAGATGAGGTATTACTTCATTTTATGCTCAATATTCCAATAAAGCCGGAAGAAATCACTGAAAGGACAGTAGTTTTAATGTGGTAAGCTATCCCACATTGCATCCTTCAAATCAATTCTTAATTTGAAGTTCAGGAGTTTTGACTAATTGCTTATAACTAAAAAATTATGAAATTTATAAACAAATTATTCCAATAAAAAATTATTAGAATTAGTCTTAGAATTATAAAATGTAAAAATATACAGGGTATTCCATTTGAAAAAAAAAGTTAACCAAATTTGCATAAAAAATGAACAGCCTGTATATTAAAAATATATTTTAATGATAGCTTGTTTAATGTCAAAAACTTTTGTTTGAATGTTTTTTGAAATTTTTTTACCGATGGCGAATTATTTGGGTGTTCCGGTAATTTTGACAAATTTAAATTAATTGCTTAAAACTCAAAAATGATCCATTTTATAAAAAAATTATTTTAATAAACAATGTCCAGAATTAGTCCTAAAATTATAAAATGTAAAAAGATACAGGGTGTTCCATTTGAAAAAAGAAAATTTACGCGATTTCTATAATAAAATGAACACCCTGTATATTCAAAATATATTTGAACGATGGATTGTTTAAAGTCTAAAAACTTTTGTTTGATTTTTTTTTAAATTTTTTACCGTTGTAGAATTATTTGGGTGTTCCGGTAATTTTGGCTAACTCTGTATAAGAAAAACACCTGGGAAGCAAAAACCAGTAAACAAAAGAAAAACACAAATAAAACGCCGCCATAGAGAGCGGGTGGGGTTTTTGATTTGCGCGCGTGCACGCTGTGGTGGCTTTATTGTTGTTTTCAAGTCCTTGTTTTGTTTTATTTTTAAACGTAATTTTTGTCCCGGTTTGAAATTAAAAAATTATGGTAAGCCTAACGATGATGATATTATCAACTTCCTGTTTGAACCGGAAACTTCCGGTTTGAACCGGAAACTTCCGGTTTGAACCGGAAGTAGGTAATATTAAATAATAAGTAGGGATATTAATATAAAGTAGTACACACTTTAGAAACAACATAGAGATAGGACTCGTTTAAAAAATATTTAGCGTTGTGTTCGAAACCACACTCACTATGAAACCTCTCAACAAATGAATAAATATGTGGTCGTACTCCTGCATAATTTCTACAAATTTAACAAATGTACAGTTGGTTCCGCTTCAGTGTTAGTTAGGATTATCGACAAATAAGTCAGGGTGAGAATTGACATTTCAATTTTTATACTTGATATTATAAATGTTTCTTTCTTCTTGTTACTTTTCTTAGCGCGGGTTATTCTTTTTTTGTAAGTTGGTCATAAGTAATTTACATAAACGTTGAATATATTTTCCATTCCTTTGCATTTATAACTCAAAACTTTTGTCATTACCGGATATTATTTCTAACTTTAATCATCATCAATTACGTTTCTCTTCATTCTCTCAGTTATAACTTCAATATAACTGAATTAAACTGAAATATGAATTAATTATGAACTTGAATTTTTTTTTCATGGTGTTGCTTCACAGTTGCTTCACATACTTATACTTAGTTATTAATGCAGGCAACCGACATACCTCCGCAGAAATTACAAAAAAAAATAAATGTGTTTATATGACCAAATAAAGGTATTCCAAGTTTCAAGTAATGGAAACATGTATCTACTCTTAATGTTTCTTATTCCAAATATTACCGCATTCGAAGCAATTTATAAATAAAGAAATTGATTCTGTCTTCTTTTGTTTTTGTTTTTGTTTTACTTCTATTTCTCCTGACTCATGCATTATATTGTCTTCCTGCAAAGATCTGTTTGAAATTTGATTATATTATTATATTGTTAGAGCCTCTATTTTTGCGCGTATGTTTCCTTGGTTGCCTATAGGTAAGGATATTTATATCGTCTTTTCATGTTATGTTACGTCTGCGTAGTTTGATCTATCCTTTTTCTATCATTAAATAATTTCGTATATTCATGTCATTGTCATTTCCGTCCAATAACCGTCCCATATACACGTGTTTGTTATATGTTATTTATTAAGTTAAACTATGAAGATTTTTAAACAATTACTGTACGATTTTCTTAACACATTGACCGTAAGTTTTATACCTTTGTATTATATTTTTACCGTGCAATTGTCGCCCCCCCCCCCCTTTTTTGTCTAATTGTATTTATGTTCTTGTATTGTAGATTTGAGCTGATGATGACTCGATTGAGAGTTGAAACCGGTACTCATTAAATTAAATATATACAATCAAAGGTTTAGTAGAGGTTTTACTTTTCCTTTTTCAAAATAAAGAAAGGTCTAATTTGTGTAAACATAACGTAGGTGTGCTATGTAAAAATGGCATTCCCTTTGAATATTAATTTTTAATTTCAACCGCTACCCTTGCGAGTAATTTAATTTATTGCTATTGGTTTACATTTTTCACATTGGAAACCACAGTCTGCGGCTGGCGAAGCATAATATGAAATTGATTTCCTGTGGCTATATTGCAACTGTTGTTGCGCTACGACCGGAGTCCTTTATCTGCCAATATCATATAATTGACCAACCACGTCGTTGAATTTCATAATTCACCACCGAGCCTGATATCTGTATTTAACCAATACTCCGCGCAAATTATGATTATTTGCCTAATTAATTATTTAATGCCGAAATAAACAACAGTGTTGTTTTGTCTGCATATCAGATTCTAAATATTGTTATATCCTCATATGTCATATGTACAGGTATAACATTTCAAATTTAGTCAGCTGTATTTGCTTCTTTTTGTGTTAGTTGGTAATACATCACAGGTCAACCAAATTTGGCCTCTCTCCCCACTTTACTTTGATCCCGTACTAAAAACTAGAAATTTTGACAGTAGAGTACTTTTATAACGTAGACAATTTTGTCTTTAATTTCATCTCCTGTAGGGTCAATTATGGGGTAAGGTTTTTAAATTTGGAATAATATAAATTCTTCGTTAAAAATTAAAAAACACTTGTGCTTCAAAAATTTTAGGTTTTGAACCACTACATTTTTTGTACTATAGTGTGTTCATATACAAAAACAACGTTTGGCTATATGATTGATAGTGATAGATTGGTTAAAAATTGCTTGTTGAAACTTACCAACAATATTGACTAAGTTACTAATTACCTTTTCTGTCCCTCTCGTTATGAAAAGCAATTTTTAATGAATTTTAAATTCCTGTTTTCTAATTGAAAACTATGACCTTTTTTAACTGTATCATCCCATCATATTCCTGGTCGAGGGTTAATTGTTTCATATACAAATAACTGTTGATATTCACTAAAATGTGCATATTCACTTACTTAACTTAGGAAATACAAAACTCCCCAAATTTTTAATGCTCCTAATTGCAGTGACGTTGTCTCAATTTGGAGATCCAATTACCTTAATTTTGTATGACTTTAGCCAACTGTAAAATAAAATAAAGGTATATAATTACACAAACTCACAACACATTTGTAGCTAGTATTTTCTTTTAACCAAAAAACCTTGTTCGAATCATCAAATGTTTAATGTAATTTTCTTTCTTTCAGATCGTCGCCGGTGTATCAGTGTTCTTCATTTGCGTGTCAGTGTTTTCCTTCTGTCTGAAAACGCACCCCGGTATGCGACTGAGTTGTCACATACCGCACCATTACTTTAACGAAACAATCGAACACTGCTCCGAAGCGCTACCTATATTCAACTACGTCGAACACATCTGCAACGCGTGGTTTACGTTTGAACTGCTCGTCCGCTTTGTGGTAAGTGTTACTTTTGTACATTGGATAACGACCTACCTAAAACGTGGTTGTTACACACGACTATATACAGCGCCCTGCAAATGGGAATAGTTGATGCTCTCCTGGCTCATTTGCTGAGATTTTGATACTCAAATTCAGGAATCTAGTACTATGTGTACAATACGCGTGTGTACAATAAGTTGTAAATAAGCAAAATGGAGCTCATCCGCCAATGCCGGAGGTTCTACGTATCAAAGAAATACTAAATAATATAATTATCATATGGTATTAAAATCATCTGACGCCTGTACTGTTTATACAACCCGCATGCTGCCTATGGTTCTACAATAGCAAACATTACTTATTAAAATTTATTAAGATAATATTAGCAGTTATTTCAGTTATCTTGTAATATATGCTTTACAAATATCACGTCATCTGTTAAAGTTTAGTACGACTTCATTATATTTTACTTTAGGTAGAGTTTCCAACCGTACCATTTTGGCTGGTGTGACCAGGCACTATACAAATTGTCTGACGTCCCGACAAGATAGAGGACCAAAATGGTGCAAGTTATAAAATACAATGTTTAATTTTGTACTACGTTGAAGAAGTTGGCCTACATTTCGATTCTGTCCTTAAAAATTATCAGTAACTCACCGGTTTTAATTTTTGTCATCGTTTTTCTAATTCACAATTTTTGTCTGCCGATTCGTATTCCTCGAAAAAGAAAAACGGTTTGAAGCAGTTCTGATTAGGTGCTTGGCTTAGTTACAAATTAAGAACGCACGATTTGGTTAGAGGTCTGACTTACACAAAACTGATGACAACTTCAAGAACTTTTCATCAAACATTTTACAAGAACTTGTTAAGTAAAACCGTCAAAACTTTGATGACCGAGCAAGAAACGTAAGAGAAAGAAGAATAATTATCTAACATTTAACATACTCTTCGAGGCGCCGGACTTCATGTCCGGCGCCTCCACCAATTATGGCATTGCGTATGTTACAGATTTCACAATTGATGCCGCTTAGCGGATTAATGCCAAGGTGACAAGCCAGTGGAGTTTGCCAATTAATAGTCTAAGATCCGGTATAAGAAATATGTACCCTCATTTACTTTATCATACTGCGTATGATAAAGTAAAAAACGAGACAGTGACAGTGGTGACAGGTTACATTTCATGTATTGGCTAAACCTTGCCAATGGCTAAGCGCAAATGTCACTAAATGATATTTTGCATGAAAATTACACTATTCATTATCTTTATCCACTTATTTACTTATTAACGTATTAAGTTAGTCTGCCTGATAAGTTCTTGATCTTTATTAAAGGACACATTTCAGGACTTATATATTATCGAAAACTTATGGTCACTTCCCAGTCACATAAAAAGAAGTCTAAATGTTGTCACTTGTCACCGCATCAAGTACATATCTCAGTATTGCATCATTTCATAATTTATGAGTCAAATTGCAAGTATTGGTCGGTATAAATAACGCACAATTGTCATTCGTTTCACGATAGAGCAAGTAGATTGTTTAAGATCCAGTGTCAGCAGTTGCTTTGTTAATAAGTATACTAATTATAAACAATGTGGAAGCGAAAAGTAATTGCTATAAATATATACACAAATTATTTCCTGGAAACGCATTAATTGTAAGTAATGACCTTGGCGAAATTGGCCAACCTGCGTTTAGAAAAAGTCGGGAAGAAGCCATTCCATCCCACCGAAACGATACTTACAAGACATACATATTTACAAGAGATACTTTAAAAGATCTTTCGTATGTGTTGTCAAAGATCATGGCTGAAATATTGCAAAGCAAAGTATTTGGTGATTTTAAACGATTCATTGTGTTTTATCAAAAACTTGTGGTTATTTTTTTCTTTCTGGTAGGCAAATCAATACCTCAATGTATGTAATAGAGCTCCAACGTGGAAATAGTAATTAAATAGCTTTATCAAGTATTGGTAGGTACAAATAACATAAATAGTCATTGGTTTCAGATTAGAGTTTAAGATGACAGGGTCCGATGATATAAGAAGTAAATTAATACGTCATCATTTGTTTTGACTCGAGATATTTTACGAGAGAAGTATTATCTACAATATTGATAAAATGAGTCCTACAATATTCTTTTAAATAAAGATCTCTCCAAGCTTACATACATATCCTTTATTATTAAGTATTATCTGTACCTCTTGAACTCCTTATTCTTAGCTGCTTGTAATAGGTAACAGCTCATGCTCAATATTTGGGGGGCATAAATTAAAAGCTTCTGAACTGTAATACCTAATATTTTGCAAAACTTTGATGACTAATAACTTTTATAATTAAGGGAATTAGATGATTTGTGTCGACATGTTGTACCGGTAGAATCAACATGATGTTTTGGTGGTTTAAGTTTGAGACACGTTATGGAATACTCTGTCAGATGCTAGAGTCTCAAGTAGTCTGATACAAAGCCGTATCAGTTCTTAATAAATTGGTTTTCGGTTCATCGCCATATCTGAATGTTAATGTTCAATAACATTTTTGAACTTGCCAATTTTGAAAAAATAAATTCAACTTGCAGTTTTATGTACAGGGAAAAAGAAAATGATGTCTGGTGGCAATTGAGATACCGTGAGGAGAAATTAAGAACTTTGGTTAGATTCTCAAGAACGCTGTGAAAGTCCAAATAAATTATTCTTTGATTTGTCTTAAAATATTTTTTATATACGAAAGCTGAATATTCATAACTCGTGTCTTACAAACAATAAAATGGTGTTCTAAATTAAAAAAGCTAACATTGCAACTTTTTATACAAAATACAAACAGACCAATGCACAAAATTAAACGTTTTTGCCGCTATAATAAGCTGAAAAGTTTTTTCTTTCAAAATTGGAAAGGCTTGATACTATTGACAATAGGTTTAAATGCTGTAAATATAATCAAAATCGGTTAAACTTAGCAAAAGTTATTGAACGTTATAACTAAAATCGTAAAGTTTTACTGCTAAAGCTGTTTTTACAAAAATCTAGATATTGGAATGAATCAAAAACAAACGAAGTTATGAATTGCTTTTTAACAGTCTACTCAGAACCCTAATCAATATTTTTCTCCACAGGAATACTTGCACTTGAACCACCAAAACATGACGTTGCTGTTCCCGGCATAGCAACTGTAAGAAATTACTTTTACAAAAATGCAAATGCGAGTGATTATCATGATGAATTTATTTACTATTCCCCGGAAGAATAATTAAAATCGGTAAAATATTTCAAAAGTTATTCAACATCAAAGCTTCAAAGTGTCAAATTCCACTATTCACATTTATCACAAAACATGCCATAACTTGAAAAAGGGCAAGAGAGAGCACCTAATTCTTCGTTTCTTCAAGAACAATTATTACACAAACAAGTATAAAAAAATCTGATGTGGCCAGACATATGACTATCATACTATATAGCAGTGCCAAACTGTGTCAAACTCGGATGTTTTGACAATACTGTCAATATAATCAAAATATCTCTCAGATCTTGGCTAACTAGTTTTAATGCAGTACCAGCGATCTCGATGAAATAGAATTTGCTCATGCAGCAAACCTACTAATTTTACCAAAAAATGTCATATACATAAATTATGCAAAATTTCCTTTACTTTAATTTATTATTTAGCTATTTTGACGACATTATAGAAATGGCGGCTGGTTTTCAAAATCGTTGATGAATGATAAGAGTAAACCTTCAGTTCCTTACGATCCTTTTGAACAAAAGTCTTTTCAGCTCTTAGTTTGGTCATGAAACTTCTAAATAGGAAGTTTCGTCCCGATACACAGTGTTGCGGATTCGAAAAAATCTGGCCAAAAGTCGTAAAAGTGAAGGTAGTAATTGTAAATTTACTACCGTGGAATATTGTAGAGAGACAACCACTACGTATTGTGCGAAAAGGATAATGCGGATGGTTGCATACCTTAGCTGTGCCATTAGTTCAAAGTGACCGATGTTGGAAGAGATCGCACAGCCCGCGACTTTTCGAAATATTACGTTGTATTAAAGTGCGAATAATTTTTGAGCTAAGTGTGTTTTGTTTAATCAGCTACATGGAGGGTGTTAAAGAAGGTATGTAGAATATTTATAAACATAGACTTATAATAAATGTATGCTCAGCATGTTTAAAAAATCCCGTTAAAAAATAGGTTTTTTAAGCTGAATGTTTGCAAATACAATTTCGTAAATCATGGAAATAGTTACTTTCCCCGGAGATCCCACAAAGTTTGCATATGGAGGTTATAGACAGTGATGTTCTGAATGGGGATTAATAAAGAACAGCGTTACATGTTGTTTCGCGAATGTATGGCGTCATTTTGAATGTAGCCTGATGTAACCGCATAGTCATCGCATTAGTGCGTTTTCGGCGCGGTGCGGCATCACAATTGTAGCTCGCTTGGGACGCACTATACCGGGTGACCCACGCCATAGGTACTCCCGTTTATTTTTGTTTGTTTATAAAGCTGGATGAATGAAAGTTGAATTTGGGAAAGTGTTAATAGACAAAAAATGCCATTCTTTGGGATACCCTTGCGGTTAATATGACTTTCTTCGAAATGACGTCATCATTGAAATTTTTAATGGCACCCTATATTCGTTGTATGATATTTTCAATCAGGATAACATTCTGAACACAAAAACATATCGATCGTCAATTTTGATCACCAAGGCAACGCAAAAATAACTGTTTGGTGTATTAATCTAGGTGGCTATGAATAGGTGAAAATAGTCGAAAATTGTCAAATAAACACTAACTAAATCGATTTTGGCCGACATCGCTTTACTGGCGCCCTCTAGCGTCATTTAATTGGTTTTTGGCCGGTGAGTCATTTTTTTCAAGGGCCCAATAGCCATACCCTGATTATTCGATAGAAAACATCTTTCCGATTACAATGGTACCAAATACTTGGATATTTTGTTGAAACTGTTAGCGTACAATTGTTGTTAGAAGCAAGGAAATTGAAAAAAAATATTGACCTAATGATCAAAGTCAGCGTACAAGTCAAAGTCACTCAATGGATTACTCGAAGGAAGTACTGTTAAATGTCATTTTCACGCTACGATCATCAGCAAATTATCAAGAATTTGGTATCATTGTGTCGGAAAAATGTTTTTCCTCGAATAATCAGGGTACTTCCTTCGAGTGTCCATTGAGTGACTTTGACTTGTACGCTGACTTTGATCATTAGGACAACATTTTTTCGATATCCTTGCTTCTAACAACATTTGTACGCTAAGAATTTCAACAAAATATCAAGTATTCGGTAACATTGTAATCGGAAAGATGTTTTCTATCGAATAATCACGGTGTGGCCATTGGGTACCCGTGAAAAAAATGATTCACTGGCCAAAAACCAATTAAATCACGCTAGAGGGCGCCAGTAATGCAATATCGGCCAAAATCGATTTTGTTAGTGTTTATTTGACAATTTTCAACTATTTTCACCAATTCATAGCCACCTAGATTATTACACAAAGAAGTTATTTTTGCGTTGCCCTGGTGATAAAAATTGAGGATCGATATGTTTTTGTGTTCAGAATGTCATCATGATTGAAAATATCACACAAAGAATATAGGGTGCATTTAAAATTTCAATGATGACGTCATTTCCGGAAAAACCGGAAGTCATATTAACCTCAAGAGTATCGCAAAAATGGCATTTTTTGTCTATTAACACTTTCCCAAATTTCATTTGTCCAGCTTTATAAACAAAAAAAAATAAACGGTAGTACCTATGCAGTGGATCACCCGGTATACTCGCAATAATCCAATCAGACGACCATGTTCACAATCTTCTGATTATACGTACGTTATTATTTCGCAGAATTGGTTACCATGGAAGTCACGTGCACCCGGGAAAACATGTTTCGAATGATCGATCATAGTCGGCGATCCGAAACCCCTCTTTTGCAATGTTAGAATCAATTTCAACGATTTTTTAGGAAATAGGTCGGCCATATTGGATTTGCAATTTTGTATTTTGCTATTTTCAGTATAAATTTGCTACCTGCAAACCCCCTTTCTGCAATGTTTCTAACAAATTCGACGATTTCAGGAAAAAGTCCGCCATGTTGGATTCGCCATTTTGAATTTTGTAATTTTTATTACAAATTCGTTATTAGCTACCTGAAAACCTCCTTTTTGCAAAATTTCAATCAAATTCGACAATTTTTCAGAAAAAAATCCGCCATATTGGATCCGCCATTTTGAATTTTATTATTTTGACTTCAAATTCGTAATCAGCGTCATGAAAACCACCTTTGTGCAAAATTTCAATCAAATTCGACAATTTTACAGAAAAATATCCGCCATATTGTATCCGCCATTTTGAATTTTATTATTTTGAGTTCAAATTCGTAATCAGCGTCATGAAAAACCCCATTCTACAATGTTTCAATCAAATGACGAATTTGACGAATTTACGACTTTTGCCCAGCTTTTTTGGAATCCGCAACACTGTGCGATACCTTTAGTAGTTTCTCCGGAATCGTGGCCACAAAAAAAAACGGGTACACACACACACACACACACACTGACATCTGTTTGTACATTGGTCATAAATGTTCAGGGGACCCAAAAGGACATATTTCCTCCAAAATCTCAAATTTTTTTTTCGGCACGATTACAATTTGTGTTGCTACGTATAATAAAGTATAATTTAGAGACATGTTATTTCAGGTATTTAACTAAATCGTTAGAAAATAAAAATATAACAACGCAATATTTAACAGAATACAGTAAACGTTTTATTAGAAGAATGTTTAACGAAGCTGTGGGTGATTACGCCATATTAAACAATCAACAAGAGCATCTAACTAAATTTTCTAAGGCCACGTGGTATTTTTCGTACTTGAATAGCTGTCGAAATATGTAGTCGCTGAGATGGACAAATTTTGGGCTGTTGCTGTAGTGGGGATACACTACCAAAACGATTTTTGTTTGTGTGCAATAAGCTATATATATATATATATATATATATTCAACTATCGTTCAAAAAAATATTTGAGGTTTAACGTCATTTTTTATTTTATAATTTTTCCGTGAATGCATTTGTTTGGCCCTTATGTGCATCGGTCGCGGCGTGCCGGCAGGTTTAGCATTATGTCTCGGTTAAAATTCTTAACTGGATAAAATTCTTAACAAATCACTGAGATCAAACGATCTATCTGGATGTATCGCAATCTAGGAACAATTGTTGTAAAACTAGTAGTTGACGCATGTATAAGTGAATATTACTGGCATTATTTTAAACGTTCAGTCTGTTGGTCGGCAAAATATCGCTTACTCCTACCATCTATCGAAATTTGAAATTGTTGTATAAATTAAATTTATTTCTTTTCATCAAACATTTGACAAGAACTAGTCAAAAAGAATGTCAAAACTTTGATGCCCTATCAAGTAACGTAAGAAAAAGCAGAATAATTATCTAATATTTGCAATAGAAAAGTAGTCCGACTTCAGGTCCGGCGCCTCCATCATTTTTGACATTGCGTCTGTTCAGATTGAACAAAGGCTGCCGCATAACGGATTAATGCCAAACTAACAAGCCAGTGGGGTTTGCTAACTAAAGCTTTTTGTGGAGTAATTCCTTTTATTTTTTTCAAAATACCTACTTAAAGAAAATTGTTGAAATTACTTAAGGCGTTTTCTCGCGAAAATATTCGGTATGTTGAAGTACGTTGATACGGTTATAGTACGTGAATAACGTCATCATATTTTTATTTCGGATTCATCGCGAGAATAGGTACGAATAGTTAGTTCAGGTTAGTTGCTCTTTATGTCAAGTGACAAGAGTATACATGTGCAATCTATCATCACCTAAATCTAACTTCATAACAATTTCCAGCCGTATATGAGTGTGGTTAAAGTTGCACTTAAGCAGCAATTAATTTGTAGTAAAACAATAACTAAAAAGGGTAATGAAAATTGTGTATTACTAAATAAACTAAACATAACTTTAACACGAAATGACTTAATTTCTTTTTTTTCTTGAGTGTGAGCTGAGTTTACATACTTTATCAAGTTTGTGATTGTTTTGCTCAAATTCAGATACTTTTGAGTACATTTTCGGCCACCTTCATTGCCACCGCGCGCATAATAGGCAGATTAAGTGATTCCTGTTGCAATAAGTACCCAAGTACTTGATTTCACAACCCTTTATGCATAAATAATAATATCAATATTTTCTTCTTGCCCTTGGTTTATTAATGATAGTGGATCAAGAACTTGTTTTTATTTTTCTTTATTTGCTAATTTCCAAGTATTACAAAATAAAACTTAAAGTATTGGAACAACCGTCGACAAAATAGTCACAAAATATACATCGACACATCGACAATATATATCGACAAAATGTAATTCAGCCTAAAGAGACTGATGGTTATTTTTCATGTGGGTTTCAAATTCTTCTATCCCATAGAAACCCCCCCTGACTAACATATGCTTCAACTGCCTTTTGTAGGACCTTTGGTATTTTTGTAGTCAGCTCTTTGAAAGCTTATTAAGTTGATGATGTATGTATGTCCTTAATTTATATTTATTAATTGATTAATTAATATCTTTTTTTGTATTATTTTGATGGTTTTAGACTAGTAAACCAAATGTCAAGATATCTATATTAAGTCTACCTATAAGAAACCCTCTACTAGTTGTATACTAGTTATACGTAATCCGTAACCATACGCAATCACTACTGCTCCGTCTTTTCGACATACTTGCTTATTATTCTTTTATTTTCACATGCAAGAAAGATTTGCATTCCGTAACGCCTTCAAAATGAATACTAAAAATGCTACGTATTCATATTTGATATTTTTTGTACGGTAATTTTAGGAATTAGCCGCAAGTTAGATGTGTGCAAGTAATGTAGGATGTAATAAATTACAATGAATCTGCTTACAATACACATTGAGGAAATTGGCGTACTTATGGAAAATGATATACGGAAATAAGGTTCGTACTGTGTACATTAGACATCAATTTGTATAACAATCTGCCGGAAATTCTATTCAACATAAAATAACTTCAACAAACTCATGCCGAAAACGTCCATAAATTATGAACCCTTACAATCATCGAAAGAGCAAATATTTCAATATTACGTAGGTGTTTAAGGGTAAAGAAGGATACAATCAGCAAATTTCAACATAGTAGCTTTGTTGTTTCCGTGATAGTGTACTTCAATCTTTCGTGTTCGTTTTTATTTTGAAAAATGATTAATCTAAATTAACAAAAAAATAACAAAGTAAACACTAATTTCCGCTTTCACGGCTACGATTGCAAAATTTTGTGAACCGTGTTGTCATATTCAGTTTTTTTTTCGTTGGTAATTCCTCTTTCAACAATTTCATTGGATGTTTTATGGTAATTTTTTAAAACAATAACTATTCGGCGTGGAAATCAGAGAAGCTACAAAACCACGAAACCTTTTACGCAGACTCTTCTTTTATAGTATAAATACTGGATTCAGTTTATGCATGACTGTCAGTCAAGTTATGATAGCTGCAATCAGAATTTTGATTTAACATACAGGGTCTAAAAATAAGAAATTGTTAAATTGGCTCAATAGTTGTTTGAAAATTATCAATTGAGCAATAATTTCATGCTCAAAGAGCAAATTGTCCAGAATGTTGTATCTCAAATCTCAGATATCGATCCAGTTCAGGTCGAATCTATGAATCGGCACTTACTTAATAAAAGATAATGAGATATCTGAAATTGTGAGAATTGTGATCTAACTATTTCCAGACTCTGTTCTAAACATTATTTTTTATTCGCATTTTGCATGTGACATCACAACCAAGTTGATTTTTTTAGAGTTCGGTTCGATAAATTAAAAATGCGTACGATCTTTGTAAATAAGATCTAGAAAAGAGTAGAGAACTTATTACGCAATAAATTGAGAATAAAGTTGCCTTTCTTGCATAAAAATTAGAAGCTTTAAAAAAAAACGCACATTTAATCTGATTGAAATACGTACAAGTGCCGATGTTTTTTTGATTTTCGGAAATGTTATATTTTGATTTTATGGATAAATACTTAAAAAAAACATTTAACGACATTTAAGAAACGTAGATACAGCTTCTACACAGAGACACTCTGTATATTATCTACCAAGCCTTTTAATCTATTGCTAAAATGAAGTTTGTTCGTTGGGGCTCCTCCGGCCTCCAATGCTCTCTCAATGGTACCGCAAGGGTAAAAGAATTAAAAAAAGCTATGCACTGGACAAAAAGTCGTTTTATTTTCACTTCCTATGATTGTATGATTTTCTATAACAAGCTGTTACAGAACACAAAGAAGAACAACTTATTTAACTATTACTAAACACCCGTGAACACCTTATATCTAATCGGTGTTGACACCCATAAAACCGTGCGTAGAATTAAACTTAAGAGAACTTCTAACATTATTCTGGTATGTTCAAACTAGAACGTTTAATACGGGTGTAAATCAATTCTCCAATAAAAACCACAGTAGATGTAGTTAGTCCAATACCTAGAATGACAAATGCCATCGTAAAATGAAGTATCTGGTCAACTGGCTTATACTTCGGAACTCTACGGTCCTTCAAATGGAGTTGGTACCTAGCATTATCCCAATGCTTCTGAGTAAGGCCAACTTCCATAAGCCGCCCAATTTTTCTATCGATCTGCTCGAAAAGATGCGAGCACTTCTTAATTACTATTGAACAGAACATGTACTGTTTTTCCAATCGCTTTCCATTTAAGTACCTGTATGTGTCAACAATCGTCTCAGTTGCGACTGCTATGATTTCGTCATTCTCTGCAAACATGTTTAAACAATCCCGTAGATCCTTCATTGCTGAGTATCTATATTTATCTAGATTTATTACCGATGCAAATGTATCAGTTATGAAGATTCTGTAGTTTGAATTTATGGCGTCTTCAACAGTATTTATATCTTGTTTGTAGATTGGTACCATAGTTGTGCTGCATAAGCGACTTTGCATAAAAACATTAAATATTAAAGAATATATGAAAGCCATCAGAAGGATGCATCGCTTTTCATTCATAAAGTTTTTCACGATAGCAGATACGCTTAAGTTTAATTGCATCATCAAAAGCGAAGTCTCGAAATAATTGTAAATGTATTTCTCAAACTTTATAGGAAATTCCAATGCTATTGCCGCCGTTAAACAAATATTCGTGGCAATGACGAGTAGCCAACTTTTAAACGACATCAGCTTCAAGAATGTGGTGATATTTGAAAGTGGTTTAGGTTTAGGTATCAGAAACACTAGTCTGTCGTATAAAACAGTTCGCGAAACGTCAAAATCTTGATAAAAATCATGATTTATGCCTGGTACGATTATAGACCCCAAAAATATGTCGCTTATATTATTGTCAAAGTCATAGAGAATGTTGTAAGCTGTAGCACTGGTTGAGTACTCCATGTAGTATAAAGAACTACTTTCTAGGATGATCTGGTTGAAGTTAAAATGATCGAAAATTGTTTTTCCAATACTAAATAGAAATCCTGGGTTTATAGCATCGTGATAATTCATGGCAAATGCTGGATAGACCTGCCAGGATATTCTAATATCGCACCCATGTAGATCAAACTTAGGCTTAAACAGGCTGCATTTAGCTGATTTTATCTTAATGTCCTTGCATTTAAACTTTTCAAAATCAATGCTGTACAGTTTCTCTCTATGGATAACCACGATTTTGTGCAAGTTATATTTCCAGAAAAGCTCAAACACTTTATTAATCAAGTTTTGATCGTTTAATATCACCAAATACGTTGCTCTGCAATATTTCATATCGGCAGCCATGACTTTTGACAACACATACGAAAGATCTTTTAAAGAATCTCTTTTAAATATGTATGTCTTATAAGTATCGTTCCGCTGCGATGGAATCGCGTCCTCCCAACTTTGTCTAAACGCAGGTTGGCCAATTTCAACAAAGTCATTACTCACCATTAATGCGTTTCCAGGAAATAATTTGGGTATATATTTATAGCAATTATTTTTCGCTTCGACATTGTTTATAATTAGTATACTTATTAATATGTTACTGTACATAGAAAGCGATAACACTGGATCCTTAACAATCTACTTTCTCTATCGTGAAACGAATGACAATTGTGCGTTATTTATACCGACCAATACTTGCAATTTTACTCATAAATTATGAAATGGTGCAGTACTGCTATATGTACTTGATGCGACAGTACAACACTGCTTGTTAAATACATATTATGCAAGAAGTGATATTGCTAGATAATTACTTCTTTCACATTAGAAGAATATTATATCCAGTGTGTCCGCATCATACGGAAATTTTTTTTATTGTCCATTTCTCAGAAAATTTTATTATAAAAGTTGGCAGCTTGTATGAAACTAAAACGGCAATAGTCAAATATGTAAATTTCGGTGCCATATACCGAGCAATTCAAAATATATGAATTTGTGATAAGAGTGAAGTAGCTTTATTTTCATTATTATCGATAAACATTATTTTGAAATTCCTTTTTATTTTGGGTATAGGGAAGTGTGATATTCAAAAATGCCAAATGCAAACTACTAGTAGTTTGTTGAATGTGATGAATTTTAATGTAACTTTTGATTATTGTGCGTAACTTTTAGCTATGAATAAGGTTAAAAATACAACCGAAACGTCAGCAATGAAGTGAAGCATTTTTTAATATCACAGCTCCCTATAGCCAAAATAAAAAGAGATACTGTTAAACATTGTCAGGAGCGGGGAAAAAGAAGACAGTTATTATCTTGAAATGTTGTTTAGAAGTAAAAATTATATTCAAATATTAAGTCACAACCACCTATCTTGAATTTTTTTTTTGCTTTTGTTTTGAAATTTTTACTTGTATGACAAATATTAGTCAATGCAAGTGATCCTAAAACGTCCATTTTAATCTATTTTTTAGAACTTTGAATACATTTTTTACAATTTTTATTATTTTGGTATGATAACTAATGTTTATTTAGAACTAGCGCAAAATTACTCATTTTCTTGATGCAAAGTTGATATTTCACCCTGTTGATAATAATAGATCATACAATAACTAATACAGGAGCGTGACTTGCCTTTAGCTGAATTAATATTAATGACTGGATATGTTTATAATAGTAGCTATCCATCTGCAGCAAGCGATTATCTCGATGTTGGTAATATTTTAATGAAATACACCCGGACAACCAAATTGCCCATTCAACTATTTCTAGGATAATCAGAAAATTCGAGACTGGGTATGTTGAAAATTTCTTAAAAAGATATGTTGCCGAAAATAAGGAAGCCAGTGTTGCAAACGGTAATCGAGCATAGAACGACTTCGGCTCGATAAATTGCTTCTCACACACAATGCAGTAAATCAACAGCACATAACATACAAAAACCGAACAAATATTACCTTCATAAACCAAAATAACGACTAAACTAAAGGCAAAAGACTATGGCATCTGGTATGACTTCATTATTATCGATAAACTTTATTTGGAGATGTTGTTTAAATATCTAGATTGTAGACTTCCGCGGTCTGAGTCAATGATATATTGATTTCCGGGTGGAAACCGCGTTGGAAACCAAGTGCTAAGAAGATACTGTCGTCTGTTGGGACTGGTCTTTATATATGAGTGGGGTGGAGTGACCAGATGGTGTTTGGAGTGGGGATAATGATGTGGAAGGGGTAGGGTTAACAGGTAGTGGGCCAGCAGGTAGAACCGGTTGGGACAGGACTGATTTCCAGGTATGATGTAAATGAAAACCATCGTCTCTATTGATATTGAAGGGGTGTTTTAGGATTTCTATTGATTCACGGATCCTTCTAGGGTAGTAATGGGATTCACGGGCAAGGATTTTGGTATGTGTAAACAGGATGTCATGTCCCGTGTTGTATCTGTGTTGAGCGAGAGCCGAACCAGCGATTTGTCGCAATCTAGTGCAGCGCTCGTGCTCAGATACTCGGACGCTAACTGATCGCTTCGTCTCGCCAATATAGACACTTCCACAAGCACGTTGAAACACTATTATATACATTGCGCTATTGATTTGCGGGGAAGAAAAAAAATAGCCACAAGTTCTCGATAAAATATAAAGGGTTAAGGTCGAGACACGCCGACTGTAAAAATAGTTGATTTTATTTTATTATATAATTTATGATTTACTAAAACAATTAGTTACTCAAAACTAATTTCAGCAACCAGTTTAAGAATCACACCCTAATATCTAATCAATGTTAACTCATAAAGCCCGGATTAGAATTAAAGCGTGACGTACTGTGTGGTCCTTTAAACGGATATTGTACCTAGTATTATCCCAATAATTTTGACTAAGACCAACTTCCATAAGCCGTCCAATTTTTCTATCGATTTGTTCAAAAAGATGCAAACACTTCTTAGCTACTATTGAGCAGAACATGTACTGTATGGGTAATATCTTTCCATTTATGTGCTTGGAAACGTCAAGATGTAACCATAGTGATGTTACTATAATTTCCTCATTCTCTGCAAACAAGTTTAAGCAATCCCTTGAGGTGTTCGGTGCTGGGTTTATGTATCTTGATTTATCTAGATTTATTATCGATGCTAATGCATCAGTTATGAAGATTCTGTAGTTTGAATTAATAACGTCTTCAACTGTATTTAGATCGTGGGTATAGATTGGTACCATAGTTGTGCTGCATAAGCGACTTTGCATAAACACATTAAAGATAAAAGAATATATTAATGCCATCAGCAGGATGGATCGCCTTTCAGTCATAAAGCTTTTCATAGTGGCAGATACACCTAAGTTTAATTGCAACATCAAAAGCGAAGACTCCAAATAATTGTTAATGCATTTCTCAAACTTGATGGGAAATTCCAAAGCTATTGACACCGTTAAACAAATATTCGTTGCAAGGAGGAATAGCCAACTTTCAAAAGGCATTATCTTCAAGAATGTAGTAATATTTGCAAGTGCTTTAGGTTTTGGTATAAGAAACAGTACTATGTCGTAAAAAATAGTTTCCGAAACATCAAAATGTTGGTAGTAATCCTGATTTAAGCCTGGTGTGATTATTGATCCCAGAAATATGTCGCTTATATTATTGTCAAACTCATAGAGAATATTATAAGCTGTGAGATAGGTTGAGTACTCTATGTAGTACAAAGAACGACTTTTCAGGATGATCTGGTTGAAGTTGAAATGATCGAAAATTGCTTTTCCCATACTAAATAGAAATCCAGGGTTTATGGTGTCGTGATAATTCATTGCTAGTGGTGGCTGTACCTGCCAGGATATCCTAATATCGCAGCCATGTAAATCAAAGTTTGGCTTAAACAGGCTGCATTCAGTTGATTTTATCTTAATATCCTTACATTTAAACTTTTCATAATCAAAACTGTAGAGTTCCTCTCTATACATAACCACGATTTTATGCAAGTTATATTTCCAGAAAAGTTCAAACACGTTATTTATCAATTTTGAATCGTTTAAAATCACCAAATACGTTGCTCTGCAATATGTCACATCTGTACCCATTACCTTTGTTAACACATACGTAAGATCTTTTAAAATATCGCTTTTAAATATGTATGTCTTGTAAGTATCGTTTCGCTGCCGTGGAATGGCTTCTTTCCAACTTTGTCTAAATGCAGGTTGGTCCATTTCAACAAAGTCATTACTGACAATTAATGCGTTTCCGGGAAATAATTTGAATATATATTTATAGCAGTTATTTTTCGCCTCAACATTGCTAATAATTAGTACACTTATTAGTATTTTACTGTACATGGTAAGCGAAGACACTGTTTCTCAAACAATCTTTTTGCTCTACTGTGAAAAGAATGACTATTTACTGCATTTATACCTACCAATACTTGATAAGCTAGATAATTACTATTTCCACACTGGAACACTATTAGGTACATTGGGTTATTGATTTGCTACAAAAAAGAAAAATAACAAGTTTTCGTTAAAATACAAAGGGTTAATTAAGGTGGAGAAACGCTGCACTGGGAAAATTTATGATTTTATTTTTACTTTTTATGATTTACTATAACAGAATGATATTCAAACTACTTTGAGTAAGTTATTTAACTATCACACCCTAACATCTAAACAATGTGAACTCATAAAGCGGTGATTAGAAGTTAAACAAAAACTGTCAACATTATTCTTGTGTATTCGAACTAGAATATGTATTATGCATATAAATACACTCCAAAATAAACACCACAGTCGACGTAGTTAGTCCAATCCTTAAAATTGCAAATGCTATTGCAAAATGAACGATCTGATAAACTGGTGGCATTTCCTTCGGTGTGGTCTTTCAAACGGATCTTGTATCTAGTATTATCCCAATACTTTTGACTAAGACCAACTTCCATAAGCCGCCCAATTTTTCTATCGATCTGCTCAAAAAGATGCAAACACTTCTTAGCTACTATTGAACAGAAAATGTACTGTATAGGCAATATCTTTCCATTTAAGTGCTTGTACAGGTCTACAATACACCCTACTGAACAAGCAGCACCGAACAATTCAAGGTATTACTTAAACATGTTTGCAGAGAATAAGGAATTTATAGTAACATCAGTAGGGTGCATCTTGACGTATAAAAGCACACACATATATATATATATATATATATATATATATAATATATATCCAAAAATGGTAAGGAATTATTATCCTCAACCTCCACAGTAAATTGTATGTGTGGATTAAAGCTATTAAAAGTAGCCAAAATGTATTCTACCTCCCCCTGCGGAACACAAATGACTATATCGTCCACAAACTTATAGATAAAAGGTAACTGAAGATTTAAGGAAGGGGTGACTTGGTCCAACACGTAATCCATAACAATGGTTGCCAGAAAGGGACTGATTGGAGAACCCATAGGTGTACCAAATTTCTGTATAAAAACGCGACCCTGAAACGAGAACACCGTGTTTGAAAAAATTAACTTTAAAACATTTAAAAAAGCTTCCAAAGTAAATCCACAATTAGGCTCAATTAACTCCCACTTCTCTTCTATAACTGTGTAAACCAGTTCAGCAGATATATTCGTAAACAGGTTGACAACATCCAACGAAATCAGCCTAAAACTTTCAGGAATAGTTACCTCCCTTATTTTATCTACAAAATGAAAACTATCCTTGTTATTATATTCAGTTACACTTCCTAAAGAGACCGTGAGAATGTTTGAAATAAATTTGGATAATTTATAAGTAGTTGACTCATTTGCTGAAATGATGGGTCTCAAGGCAGTATCAGGTTTGTGAATTTTCGGTAAAAAATATGCTTTGCAATTATATATATATATATATATATATATATATATATATATATATATATATATATATATGTATATATATATATATATATATATATATATATATAGTTGAAGATAAGCTTCTTTGATCGTGAACTGTAGAGAGGAGGTTAGTTGGGTGTTCGATCAGTTAATCATTGAGAAACTCGCTTTCTTTGTTGATTGCTATATTTCGAACCTGTATTGGGTTCTTCTTCAGGCAATAAAAAATCTACAATGATAGAACAGGCACAAAATGAGCCATCTAAACAACACCAATTAAACAAAAAACACTTACGTGGAGTTACATGAGGCGGCAAAAACTTTGTGAGTTAACATTTTCCTTTCATGACGCAATTAAACGTATTTGCGTATATATATATACGTATATATATATATATATAGGAAAGCTGGTTAATCGACGGTAAGATATAAAGGAGAAAGGTATTTGTCGGGCAATTCCGTCATACGAAGATCGAAGATCAAAGAAGCAACCGTATACACGTGTTTCGGACTATTAGTCCTCATCAGTACGGTATAGCCAAGGAGCAAGATGGACACTCAATGGAAAAACACTCAAATGGTTCCCTATAGGGGGTGACCAATGTCGCCAATTTGGTGCTTCAGTCCCAACATCTTCAGGATTCGAAGACAAGACAAGAAGTGACGTCGCGCCGGAGGTGACTAGTACACCCCAGGTACACCATAGCCCATGGAAATTAAAGGAAAGCTGGTTAATCGACGGTAAGATATAAAGGAGAAAGGTATTTGTCGGGCAATTCCGTCATACGAAGATCGAAGATCAAAGAAGCAACCGTATACACGTGTTTCGGACTATTAGTCCTCATCAGTACGGTATAGCCAAGGAGCAAGATGGACACTCAATGGAAAAACACTCAAATGGTTCCCTATAGGGGGTGACCAATGTCGCCAATTTGGTGCTTCAGTCCCAACATCTTCAGGATTCGAAGACAAGAAGTGACGTCGCAAATTGGCACCAAATGGGCGACATTGGTCACCCCCTATAGGGAACCATTTGAGTGTTTTTCCATTGAGTGTCCATCTTGCTCCTTGGCTATACCGTACTGATGAGGACTAATAGTCCGAAACACGTGTATACGGTTGCTTCTTTGATCTTCGATCTTCGTATGACGGAATTGCCCGACAAATACCTTTCTCCTTTATATCTTACCGTCGATTAACCAGCTTTCCTTTAATTTCCATGGGCTATGGTGTACCTGGGGTGTACTAGTCACCTCCGGCGCGACGTCACTTCTTGTCTTCGAATCCTGAAGATGTTGGGACTGAAGCACCAAATTGGCGACATTGGTCACCCCCTATAGGGAACCATTTGAGTGTTTTTCCATTGAGTGTCCATCTTGCTCCTTGGCTATACCGTACTGATGAGGACTAATAGTCCGAAACACGTGTATACGGTTGCTTCTTTGATCTTCGATCTTCGTATGACGGAATTGCCCGACAAATACCTTTCTCCTTTATATCTTACCGTCGATTAACCAGCTTTCCTTTAATTTCCATGGGCTATGGTGTACCTGGGGTGTACTAGTCACCTCCGGCGCGACGTCACTTCTTGTCTTCGAATCCTGAAGATGTTGGGACTGAAGCACCAAATTGGCGACATTGGTCACCCCCTATAGGGAACCATTTGAGTGTTTTTCCATTGAGTGTCCATCTTGCTCCTTGGCTATACCGTACTGATGAGGACTAATAGTCCGAAACACGTGTATACGGTTGCTTCTTTGATCTTCGATCTTCGTATGACGGAATTGCCCGACAAATACCTTTCTCCTTTATATATATATATATATATATATATATATATATATATATATATATATATATATATATAACATAACAATCTACTTGCTCTATTGTGAAATGAATTACAATTTACGGTATTCATACCTACCAATACTTAATAAAGCTAGATAATTACTAGAAGCTTGAAGAAGCTTATCTTCAACTATATATATATATATATATATATATATATAGTTGAAGATAAGCTTCTTTGATCGTGAACTGTAGAGAGGAGGTTAGTTGGGTGTTCGATCAGTTAATCATTGAGAAACTCGCTTTCTTTGTTGATTGCTATATTTCGAACCTGTATTGGGTTCTTCTTCAGGCAATAAAAAATCTACAATGATAGAACAGGCACAAAATGAGCCATCTAAACAACACCAATTAAACAAAAAACACTTACGTGGAGTTACATGAGGCGGCAAAAACTTTGTGAGTTAACATTTTCCTTTCATGACGCAATTAAACGTATTTGCGTATATATATATATATATATATATATATATATATAACATAACAATCTACTTGCTCTATTGTGAAATGAATTACAATTTACGGTATTCATACCTACCAATACTTAATAAAGCTAGATAATTACTATTCCACATTGGAACTCTATTACATGCGTTGGGTTATTGATTTGCCTACAATAAATAAATAAATAAGTTTTCGATAAAATATAAAGGGTTAAGGTCGGGACACGCTGCACTGTAGAAATAATTAATTTTATTTTATTATATATTTTAAGATTTACTGTAATAAACTGTTACTAAAAACTAAGTTGAGCAACTAATTTAACAATCACACCTTAATATCTAATCAATGTTAACTCATAAAGCCGTGATTAGAATTAACCAAAAACTTTCAACATGATTCTGGTATATTCAAACTTGAACGTTTAATATGCACATTAACACGTTCCAAAATAAGCACCACAGTGGAGATAGTTAGTCCAATCCCTAAAATTGCAAATGCTATCGCAAAATGAACGATCTGATAAACTGGTGGCATTTCCTTCGGTACGCTGTGGTCTTTCAAACGGATATTGTATCTAGTATTATCCCAATACTTTTGATTAAGACCAACTTCCATAAGTCGCCCAATTTTTCTATCGATCTGCTCAAAAAGATGCACACACTTCTTAGCTATTATTGAACAGAACATGTACTGTATAGGCAATATCTTTCCATTTAAGTGCTTGTATAGGTCTACATACCACCCTACGGAAGTTGCTATAATTTCCTCATTCTCGGCAAACATGTTTAAGTACATTGATTGGTTCGGTGCTAAATTTACGTATCTAGATTTATCTAGTTGTATTATCGATGCTAATACATCAGTTATAAAGACTCTGTAGTTTGAATTAAAAACGTCTTCAACTGTATTTATATTTTTGTTATAGATTGGTACCATAGATGTGCTCCATAAGCGACTTTGCATAAACACATTAAAGATAAAACAATATATTAATGCCATCAGCAGGATGGATCGTTTTTCAGTCATAAAGCTTTTCATAGTGGCAGATACACCTAAGTTTAATTGCAACATCAATAGTGAGGTTTCTAAATAATTGTAAATATATTTCTCAAACTTTATGGGAAATTCCAAAGCTATCGACGCCGTTAAACAAGTATTCGTGGCAAGCAGGAGTAGCCAACTTTTAAGCGACATCATCTTCAAGAATGTGGTGATATTTGAAAGTGGTTTAGGTTTTGGTATAAGAAACAGTACTCTTTCATAAAAAACAGTTTGCGAAACGTCAAAATTTTGGTAGTAATCCTGATTTGGGACTGGTGCTACTGGTCCCAGAAATATGTCGCTTATATTATTGTCAAACTCATAAAGAATATTATAAGCTGTAAGATTGTTTGTGTACTCAATGAGGTATAAAGAACTACTTTTCAGGATGATCTGGTTGAAGTTGAAATGATCGAAAATTGATTTACCCATACTAAATAGAAATCCAGGGTTTATGGTGTCGTGGTAATTTATAGCTAGTGGTGGATGTACCTGCCAGGATATTCTAATATCGCAGCCATGTAGATCAAAGTTTGGCTTAAACAGGCTGCATTTAGTTGATTTTATCTTAATATCCTTACATTTAAACTTATCATAATCAAAACTGTATAGTTCCTCTCTATATATAACCACGATTTTGTGCAAGTTATATTTCCAGAAAAGTACAAACACGTTATTTATCAATTTTGAGTCGTTTATTATAATCAAATACGTTGCTCTGCAATCTTTCACATCTGCACCCATGACCTTTGCTAACACATACGACAGATCCTTTAAAGTATCGCTTTTAAATATGTATGTCTTGTAAGTATCGTTTCGCTGCGATGGAATGGCTTCTTTCCAACTTTGTCTAAACGCAGGTTGGTCCATTTCAACAAAGTCATTACTCACAATTAATGTGTCGCCGGGAAATAATTTGAATATATATTTGTAGCAGCTATTTTTCGCCTCAACATTGCTAATAATTAGTACACTTATTAGTATGTAACTATACATGGTAAGCGAAGACACTGTATCTCAAACACTGTTTTTGCTCTACTGTGAAGCGAATGACCAATACTTCATAAGCTAGATAAGTACTATTTCCACATTGGAACACTATTACGTACATCGGGATATTGATTTGCTACAAAAAAGAAACTTAACTTTACTGACAGGGCTGACCTCCGTCCTATTAGCCAATACATTTTGCGGAATTTTAGGTCGAGTTCGTCCCGCTTTTTCGCGACATGTACTTTCCATCTAAGCTTAGCGTCCAGTGTCATGCAAAGGTATTTCGCTGTATCCGCTTATGGAATATCGTTCCCATTAATGGTTACTGGCATATAGTTAACTCTTTTATTGGTGTAGTTTACATGCGTGGATTTTCCTTCATTTAGTTTCATGCGCCATTTCTTTGTACAAAGGTTGATTTTGTTTGCAGCTATCTGTAATTTTTCAGTTGCTTCTTCGACACTGTCACTAATCGCCAAAATAGCAGTGTCGTCTGCAAATGTTGCCACTGCATTCTCCCGGAACAGGAATATCATAAGTATACAGTAGGTACAAAAGTGGTCCCAATACACTTCCTTGTGGTACTCCGGCATTGATATTGCATAGCGAGGAGTATTCGTCATCCTGACTCACCCTGAAGTGACGGTCTTTCAGGTATGATTTTAACAGTTCTGTATATTCAGTAGGAAGCTGCTGTTCCAGTTTCTCAAAGAGTCCCTCATGCCCCACCTTATCGAAAGCCTGAGCCACGTCTAAAAATATTGCTGAGCAAATTTTCTTTTCCTCAAGAGCCTTTTCTATAACTCGGTAATTCGGTGTACCTGATCGATTGTTGAATGTCGAGCTCGAAAGCCGAATTGATGTGATGGAATAGTTTGATCTTTCTCAAGAATTGGGTATATTCTTTTGATAAGTAATTTCTCAAACAGTTTTGAAATGGTTGGTAATAAAGATATAGGTCTATAGGAGGTTACATCATTTGGCGGTTTACCGGGTTTGGGTATCATGATGACCTCAGCCACTTTCCAGAATGAGGGCACATATCTTAACCTAAGTGCAGCGTTGAACAAATTTAACAACTTTATCACGGCTTTTCTCGGTAGCTGCTTCAGCTGGGCTCCTGATATCAGATCAAATCCCGGTGCCTTTTTTCGAACTGAGGTTGGTTTTGATTCTATCTAGAATTATTGAGGCAAACAGTTTATATGTGAAATTAACGTTATTGGCCTGAAGTTATCCAGAATTTTCATGTCGCTTTTCTTGTGCAGTAGGATAATGATACATTTTTTCCAATGAGTTGGTATTTCGTGGCTGCTTAAAATTTTGTTGAAAATTTCCAGCAGTGCAGTGTTTTGTTTTGTCTCCCAGTGACTTCAGCATTTCCGATGTTTTGAGGCAATACCGATATATTGATGGGTCTTACGTGGAATACCCCCTCCTAAATCCATTTCCATTTCCTGTTTGTATTTCTTGTTCTTCCGGACATGTACTCGTTTAACCTAGTAACTTTTTGAAGAATATGAGTGAAGTAATGGACTTTGTGATTTTGTCGGTTAGAATATGTATCCATTGTTGTACTGTACTGAGGCTTATATACAGCTTCTTTGTGGAGTGGTGAGCGTCCTTCAGTTCTCTTATTAATGTACCTTCAAAGTAGTATATGTCCCATCTTATCATATTTTTAACTAGCTTTCTGGTTTCGGCATGTACAATATTTGTGCTCGTCCCTTTGTGTGCTATTTTTCTTAATTTCTCCCTCTTTACAATAAACAATGTGATTTCTCTGGAAAGTTTGGACTCCCTTGTTGTTGACCTGTTAGCTGGTATATTCGTTGCTGCTTGTTTCAGTCCATTTTCAAACGTGTCATAAGCTTATTTAGTATTTTGAGTTTTGCTGGCGAATTTCGAATTTACTAGTAACAAATTGTTAATGTAGTTTTCAAAGTGTATAGGAGACTCCAAAGGTATTGCCGCCGTTAAACACACATTCGTGACAAGGAGGAGTAACCAACTTTCAAAAGGCATCATCTTCAAGAATGTAGAGATATTCGAAACTGGTTTACCTTTTGGTATAAGAAACAGTACAATAAACAGTGTCGAATAAAATATTTTCCGAAACGTTAAAAGCTTGGTAGTAAAACTAATAGAAAGGCGACAATAGTAAACGGAATTCACACAATTATCAATTTCCAGAGTGGTGGCAATTATTTTTCTCACTCGTTCTTTATATTCAGCATTCCAGCACTGGATATTTTATTATCTCTTCGATTAATTTTTCTACCTCCATGTTAATATGAGTTATACTAATTTAATATTTAAAAAAAATCAAAGCGAAATTGTGTAACGTAGCGCACCGTGTCCGTTAAAAAGTAAACCAACCTACTACGTTGCGTCCTCGGTGGGGTGGTGTCGTTGCGGCAAGGTGAAGACTACGCGGTACTTTAAAGATTGTGCAAGTCTCTCGGCGTGCGACGTCACACGCTGCGGGCGCGCTGCGTCATGTGTGTCCCGGCCTTTATGCTTGACTTGACATGAGTGCGTGCATAATATTGTATAAGTCTAAAACGCTATTAATTTCTCAACTGCGAAGCACTGTAATGACTAATGATTATACACATGTTCACCAACAAAAGTGACAGTTGATGCACCCAAACCAACTGCTAAAGTGACGAAAGCCATCAGGAAATGTTCCAGTTGAGGATTGCGATGAATCTCTTTAGTACTACGGTCTGGCAAATATGCGTAATACATAATATTATTCCAATATTTGTCAATAATACCTGCTTCCTGCAGTTTTAAAATATCCCTGTCGATCTGCTCAAAAAAGTGCAAGCATTTCTTCTCAGCAATTGAAGTGATAGCGTATTCGAGTGGTACCTTTATCCATCAAAATCTTTAAAATGTCAACAGATGACTCAATTGCTATTGCTATGATATTATTAGATCCCATAAATATATTTAAACATGCGTGTAGCCTGCTATTGTATGGCCAAAGGATTGGGGCTTTCTTAGTTTTGCTTTGTTCATCAAAATACGCCAGTATGACGTTTTCGGTGATGTTTTGCGACTCTGGTAAGTGATCGTCATCATTCCTTTCAACTAAACATCCAATCCCCTTTTCAGATATAATTCACCACATTTACTTTAATACGGTATTATGCGAAGATCAAACCTACATCGTAGATATGAACGATTTTAATTACTGCTGCTAGATTGTATATGCGCAATAAATGGTTTATTGAATATCAGCATACACGTAGGAAGCTATAGTACATTAAAAAGTGTTGAGGATTTCTTAGTTTATGTAACGTATGTTGAAAACTTACGTGTATGTAACGTAAGTTTTCGGTAACATTTTGGACCGAATTCTGCTCGGTTAAATACCGTATTCGTTTTTGTCCGTCGCTTTCGCCTTCGTCTTAGTTCTGGTTGTGTGCAACGTATTTGTATTACTAATAATACAATAATAATACAAATTATATATATATATATATATATATATATATATATATATATATATATATATATATATATATATATATATGTAGAAATTTTAATGACTGTAATTTAATTATATATTAAAAGATTAACGGGAAAACCGTCTGAAGTGTATTTTATTTATTTTTTCTTTGCAAAGAAAAAAGAGATAGAAAAAAGATTTTCTTTGTATAAACTAAGATGTTTTGCTAAAATCTCTTTAAAAAACCCACCATCGGGTTAACCTTCGGCGAATATAAAACTACATAACGGACATGTACTAACAATCCAAAGGCGGAAAAATCTCAACAAATATTATCTATAACATAAAGGATATTTTGGTTGCATTATGTGCATAAACTTATTGTGTTGCAGGGAGAGGAACTGTACACCTTTGATTTTAAGAAGTTTACTTGTAAGGACATTAAGATTCAAAAATCAAATTGCAGAGAATTTATACCAAAATTTGTCTTATATGGCTGCGATATCAGAATATCATGGCAGCAATATCCACCGTACGCTATAAATTATCAAGATAAAGAACATCCTGGATTTCTCTTCAGGATTGGAAAGTCTATTTTTAATCACTTCGACTTCAATCAAATCGTTCCAAACAAGAGCACTTTATACTATAAAGAATATTCAACTCAAATGACCGCTTACAACATCCTCTATGAATTGAACAATAACATCAGCGATATATATTTAGGTTCCATAATAATTCCTCGGCAAGGATTTCAGGACTACCACAGTGATTTTGACGTCACGAGAATTATCAAATTCGATCAAGTTGTCCTTTTAATACCAAAACCTAGACCTTTATCGAACATAAGTACTTTCTTGACAATGATGTCAATCAAAAGCTGGCTTCTTGTAATAGCCACAAATATATGTTTGACAGCTTGCATAGCTCTGGAATTTTCAGAAAATTTCGATAACATCGCTTTTAACTATTTGGAATCATCACTTTTGGTGATGCAATTTAACTTGAGCATAGCGGCCACATTGAAGAAATTCTGGAGAGGAAAACGTACCATTATTGCTGTCGCATTAGTGTATTCGTTGGTTTTCAATGTGTTCATACAAGGCCGTCTATATAGTACTACGATGGTACCTATTTATAAAAGCCCTATAAATACCGTAAAGGATGCAATTAATTCAGACTACAGAATTATCTCAACCGAAAGTTTAGCGTCCGGTATTAAAGAATTCAGATACGAAGCCCCTGATGTTAACAACTCAAATGAACTCATATATCTACTTATGGGATCTAATAATATCATAGCAACCGCTATTGAATCATCAGTTGACTTTTTTCAAGATTTTGATGGAAAAAAGATACCAATCGAGTACTCCTTCTCGTCAATTGCTGCAAAAAAGTGTCTACACCTTTTTGAGCAGATTGATAGGGATATACAAAAACTGCAGGAGGGTGGTGTAATTAACAAATATTGGGACGATATTAAACATCTCCGATATTTGAAAGATCATGGGATGAATAAGATTGACGATAATCCTCAACTGAAACATTTCGTGATGGCCTTCGTATATATATATATATATATATATATATATATATATATATATATATATATATATATATATATATATATATATATATATATATGTAGAAATTTTAATGACTGTAATTTAATTATATATTAAAAGATTAACGGGAAAACCGTCTGAAGTGTATTTTATTTATTTTTTCTTTGCAAAGAAAAAAGAGATAGAAAAAAGATTTTCTTTGTATAAACTAAGATGTTTTGCTAAAATCTCTTTAAAAAACCCACCATCGGGTTAACCTTCGGCGAATATAAAACTACATAACGGACATGTACTAACAATCCAAAGGCGGAAAAATCTCAACAAATATTATCTATAACATAAAGGGATCAAAACGACAAAAAAGCAACAGTTGTAGAACTCTGTAATGGTTTGGGCCTGGTGCTCACTCTCCCACTGTTGTTGTTTGTTGTTTTAATCAGTATATGTTATCGTTATTTGGTACAAGCTAATTTTCAAATTTCAAAATTCTCCCTATCCTCTTTTAGCCTATCAACAAATCATTACAGAGTGCTGTTTGAAATTAATAACCAGAGCATATAAATAAAATTAGTTGGAAATCAAAGTTTGGTCTAAATACTATGCATCTAGATCCTGTAATCTTGATGTCCTTGCAAGTAAACTTTTAAATTGAAAGGTGTGAGTTGTTTGCCATGTACGACAATAAGTTTACGCACATAATGCCTCCAAAATATGATATGGTATCCTTCAATTTAATCAATTAAATTGATTTGCAATAAACTGGATTATATTGTGTCCACATCCAATATGTACGTCTGGTATGCCACTTTTACAAATGAACTCAAAGCTTGAGGCCAACTCTTTGTGAGCGCAGGTTTACCAATATCAAAAAATTCGTTACTCACAATTACAATGTTTTCGATCTATATTGAAGGTACTGGTATTATTATTTTGGCGAAAAGCCATACATTGTAGTGTCGATTAAGAAAACGTATTGGAGAAATAAGTTGATAATTTGAAATTAATATAATTTGTCTGGATCAATAGTTTCAGTTTATTAAAATGCGATATTTGTGTGTGATGGTGATTAATGTCACAAGAAAAATTTGTAATTAGAGGTTTCGTGCATTACCCGTTTTATTCCCTAATGCAGATTTGTTAGTATGGTATGGATATAATGTGTAATATAATTTACCGTTCTGTCATTATTCATATTACTAAAAGAAACTATAATTTACAATTTAAAATTGGTACCTAGGACGTCCTACTAAATGTGAAACCAAATGATGACATGAACAAAATGATAAACAGAAAACTTATTTAATAAAATATAATAGATTTGATTAAAACAATTAGCCATTATTAATGAAAATCTTATTAAATGAAAATGTTCATAATATTATATTACGTTAGGTACTAGGGACACTTTTTGAAATATCTGTTTGTTTTTGAAGTGTTCTGCAAAATCGTTGAAAAATCCTAAGAGTAAACATCCAGTTTCTTTGGATTCTTTTGTACTAAAAGCTTTTCAGTTCTAAGTTTAGTCATGAAATTACTAAATATGAAGTTTCGTCCCGATACCTAGTTTCTCCGGAATCGTCGCCACAAAAACGAGTACACAGACATTTTAATTGTATAGCTCGAGCAGCGAGTAGTTGCATCGAGAGCGTTGCGTAGAACGCACCTCTGTCGAAGCAACTTGTCGCTGGCCAAGCTCTACCTTGGTCAAAGATGTTCAGGGGACCCAAAAAGATATATTTCCGCTAAAAAGTTTATTTTGTTATGCTACATATGATAAAATATAGTATAAAAAGTAATATAGCTGTTAACCGTTTCTTTGTAATGGTTTCATGATGATTTCGGCATTTCAACCAACAGAAGCAATAAATATACTGTCAGTAATTAAAATAGTTGTGTCAGTAAACTGAACTTTAATAATAGGTGGTGTTGACAAGTTCGAGTAATTTTTTAAATAAATAAGTAATAATCAGCAACCATAAAACTTTATTAAAGAAGTATTTCTGGAAACACATGTGCAGATTGACAGATTTTAAGCTCCAAAATATATCATTGTGCAGCTAATAGCTAATCTATATTAAACATAAAGCAAAATATACAGAAAATGATATAGTAACTTAAATTCTAATAGGCAAAGCTCTGAAATGAATATACAGTTGTTCACCAATAAAAGCTATGGTTGATGCGCTCAAACCGATCGCTAAAGTAACGAAGGCCATCACGAAATGTTTCAGTTGAGGATTATCGTCAATCTTATTCATCCCATGATCTTTCAAATATCGGAGATGTTTAATATCGTCCCAATATTTGTTAATTACACCACCCTCCAGCAGTTTTTGTATATCCCTATCAATCTGCTCAAAAAGGTGTAGACACTTTTTTGCAGCAATTGACGAGAAGGAGTACTCGATTGGTATCTTTTTTCCATCAAAGTCTTGAAAAAAGTCAACTGATGATTCAATAGCGGTTGCTATGATATTATTAGATCCCATAAGTAGATATATGAGTTCATTTGAGTTGTTAACATCAGGGGCTTCGTATCTGAATTCTTTAATACCGGACGCTAAACTTTCGGTTGAGATAATTCTGTAGTCTGAATTAATTGCATCCTTTACGGTATTTATAGGGCTTTTATAAATAGGTACCATTGTAGTACTATATAGACGGCCTTGTATGAACACATTGAAAACCAACGAATACACTAATGCGACAGCAATGATGGTACGTTTTCCTCTCCAGAATTTCTTCAATGTGGCCGCTATGCTCAAGTTAAATTGCATCACCAAAAGTGATGATTCCAAATAGTTAAAAGCGATGTTATCGAAATTTTCTGAAAATTCCAGAGCTATGCAAGCTGTCAAACATATATTTGTGGCTATTACAAGAAGCCAGCTTTTGATTGACATCATTGTCAAGAAAGTACTTATGTTCGATAAAGGTCTAGGTTTTGGTATTAAAAGGACAACTTGATCGAATTTGATAATTCTCGTGACGTCAAAATCACTGTGGTAGTCCTGAAATCCTTGCCGAGGAATTATTATGGAACCTAAATATATATCGCTGATGTTGTTGTTTAATTCATAGAGGATGTTGTAAGCGGTCATTTGAGTTGAATATTCTTTATAGTATAAAGTGCTCTTGTTTAGAACGATTTGATTGAAGTCGAAGTGATTAAAAATAGACTTTCCAATCCTGAAGAGAAATCCAGGATGTTCTTTATCTTGATAATTTATAGCGTACGGTGGATATTCCTGCCATGATATTCTGATATCGCAGCCATATAAGACAAATTTTGGTATAAATTCTCTGCAATTTGATTTTTGAATCTTAATGTCCTTACAAGTAAACTTCTTAAAATCAAAGGTGTACAGTTCTTCTCCATGCAACACAATAAGTTTATGCACATAATGCAACCAAAATATCTCAAACACATCTACCATTAATTTGGTATCCTTTATTATAACAAAATATATTGATCTGCAATAACCTGGATTATGGCGCTTGATCAATGGCAAAAGTTTCGGTAAATCTTGAAAGTTATCCACATCCAATACGTAGGTCTGGTGTGCCGCTTTTCCTAATGAAGTCAAAGCTTGGGTCCAAGTCTTCGTGAGCGCAGGTTTACCAATATCAACAAATTCATTACTCACAATTAGTACAGTGTCTGGAAAGGCTTTCGACACATTTTGAAGGCAACTAATCTCACCACTAACATGATGACTGATTAGTACTGTTAATAATAGTTTGGCGAAAAGCAATATCATTGTAATGTCGATCAAGTAGACGTATTGTATCAAATGAAAAATAAGTTGGTAATTGAGTATTTATACAATTTGTATGGATCAATAGTTTCCGCATTAACTACATTATTTAGTAAAATGTGATATTTGTTTTTGATGGAGAAGTTGTCGGCTTGTTTGGTTAATATCATGAAAAAGTTGTAGGTACTCGGTAATTACACTTTTCGCGTATTATCCCTTTTGGTTTTCAATGAAGAGCAATTGTCTATCTTGAATCATTATTTTAAAGGTCTTAAAATAATCTTTTACTCAATAAGTTTCGGTTGAAACTTCTTTTATTTATTGTTGGTTAGTATTTTGGTTAACTTGTTGATATGATGACATCTGATATGAAAATGGTGCGAAAAGTATCTAATTTGTGAGTTATGAATTCCACTGGAAATACATTTTTTTTTATTTTGTTCAAACACAGAGTGGTTGTGGCATAACACTTAGTCAACGACTAACAAGTTATTTTCACTTAACCTAAACTGATAAAATAATGAGTATTTCTACAATTTTGCCCATTGGCCTAAGTTGTTTTAGTCTGACAGTTTTTACCACTCAAGTAGACGGCGGTTGTTTTCACTTATACTATCACTGTGGATACACTACGGGTGCTCTGCTTTTAATCACTGCCGCACTAGTTCGAATGGTTTAGTTCTTTTCAGCCGACGCATTAGCGCACTGTTGTCTAGCAGCTGGGTGGCTTCAATGTTGTCGTGGTGGAGTAGGCGATCCTCGTGCTTCTTAGCAAATTTTGATATTTCGCTAGCTACCATCTCCATGCGAAGGTCCCGATGAAGATTAGTGTTTTTGATGTACCATGGTGCACCAACAATGGCCTTTAGAACTTTATTTTGGAACCTCTGAATGAGGTTGATATTGGACTGCTTAGTGCATCCCCATAACTGTATTCCATACACCCATACTGGCTTTAATAATTGCCTGTATAGTAGGAGCTTATTTTGCACTTACAGGGCTGACCTGCGTCCTATTAGTCAATACATTTTGCGGAATTTTAGGTAGAGTTCGTCCCGCTTTTTCTTGACATGTACGTTCCATCTAAGCTTGGCATCCAGTATCATGCCAAGGTATTTCGCTGTATCCGCGTATGGAATATCGTTCCCATTAACTCTCTTATTGGTGTAGTTTAAATGGGTGGATTTTCCTTCATTTAGTTTCATGCGCCATTGCTTTGTCCAAAGGTTGATTTTGTATGCAGCTATCTGAAATTTTTCAGTTGCTTCTTCGTCACTGTCACTAGTCGCCAAAATAGCCGTGTCGTCTGCAAATGTGGCCACTGTGCTTTCTCCCGGAACAGGAATATAGTATACGTATACAGTAGATACAAAAGTGGTTCTAATACACTTCCTTGTGGTACTCCGGCATTGATATTGCGTAGCGAGGAGTATTCGTCATCCTGTTTCACCCTGAAGTGACGGTCTTTTAGATATGATTTTAACAGTTCTGTATATTCAGTAGGAAGCTGCTGTTCCAGTTTCTCAGAGTCCATCATGCCACACCTTATCGAGAGCCTGAGCCACGTCTAAAAATATTGCTGAGGAAATTTTCTTTTCCTCAAGAGCCTTTTCTATAACGTCGGTAATTCGGTGTACTTGATCGATTGTTAAATGTCGAGCTCGAAAGCCGAATTGATGGAATAGTTTGATTTTTCTCAAGAATTGGGTATATTTTCTTGATAAGTAATTCCTCAAACAGTTTTGAAATGGTTGGTAATAAAGATATAGGTCTATAGGAGGTTACATAATTTGGCGGTTTACCAGGTTTGGGTATCATGATGACCTCAGCCACTTTCCAGAATGAGGGCACATATCTTAACCTAAGTGCAGCGTTGAACAAATTTAACAACTTTATCACGGCTTTTCTCGGTAGCTGCTTCAGCAGGGCTCCTGATATCAGATCAAATCCCGGTGCCTTTTTCGAACTGTGGTTGGTGTTGATTTCGGTCATGAGTTTTTTTTTTGTGAAATATGGGGTATAGGCTTTGACTCCAGTGCTGTCCAGGTGATAGACTCGGGAAGTTCAGGGGTATGAGTTTCATTCGGTGTAAATGTCTTTTCCAAGTGATCGGCAAAGAGATCGGCCTTATCCTTGTTACTTCTGGAAATACGTTGAAACATTCTTTACAATTAGTTTACTATGTAAACAATTTCAAAAATATAAATAATCGTCGAAGTTACCAGTCCCATACATAAAAATACAAAATCATATTGAAGATCCTTCAAAGTGACTCTTGTCACATCGGCTTTTCTCGTGATGGTGGTATTGGTCGTAGTCAGATAATATGATTTGATATCAGAAAGCCATTTTAAAATCAATCCTGCCTCATGTAGTGTGGTAATAGTTTCATCAATCTGTTCATTGAGATGAAAACATAATTTCATCTGAAATCCCCCATAAAATACTCTCACTGGGATAATGTTGTACAGTTTATCGTACTGAGGATACATAACCAAATGTGAGCGTTGTGTTTCCGATATAAAATTTCGCTCTTTCATAAATCTACGAATTACCTCGGGTTTACTCTCTGAAGTGAGTTTGTATCTTGAATTGGAGAGCATGACGTTGTAGTGTGTTTCAAACCCACGAAGCGTGGAGTTCACTACCACTATTGGGTATCTAGACTGGAGTACGTCATTCAAGGAATACAGTGGCTTTTCGTAGATAGGCATGGTGCTGAAACTGCTTAACCTCCCTTGTACATATACAGAAATAATTATGACATAAAATAACATGAATCCAGACAATAGTCTAATCCTTCTGTAGAACCCATCATTAGTTGACACGCACAAACTTAAACCAAATAGTGTTAAAACAATGGTCATCATTTCAGAACTGAGCCAGCCGCTGTAACCATATTTAGTTATTTTGACCACAACTACTAGACATATAAATGTTAATACAATCAATGACCACTGAGTTGGGGATAAGAGATATTTCACTTTATGCCATTCTGATAGCTTGTCTGGTAGCGGGGAAACTCCAATCACTTGGTCTCTAATCAAATATTTTGAACAATGTACTCCTTTTATGTCATGTGATACATCTCGAATTACCAAAAACACATCGCTTATATTATGATCAAATTCGTATGCCAATTCTCGTTGCGTGAGATTCGTATCCAGCTCTTGGCTATGGCGGTCAGATGGTTCGTTGCATATTAATGAAACATTAAACTTCTCATTTATGGTCCTCAACACAGAAAGCGACAAGCCTGGAGTTCTCTTTAACTTTGGGTCAATTATGAAAGGTGGTCTGAGTGTCCATGCCAATCTCATCGCACAATTTCTCACTACGAAGTTTGGTATTTCTGTACAAGTGAAAGCTTTGATTACTATGTCTGTACAGCTAAATTGCGCAAAGTCAAGCATGTAGAATCTATTTTGATAAACAACGATGACTTTGTAAATGTTTGTAGACCATAAGATTCGAATGATTGGCACAATATGTTTTTCCTCGTTGGCAATTATAATATATGTAGCTTTACAATAATTAGCCTTATCATCAGTGAAGTTGGTAACCATACTACGAAGGTTGCCAGAGTTTGTATAGTTGATCAAAAAGTTTAATTGTGTAACCCATTTTCTATTAATCACTGTGTCCGAGCTATATATGAAAATGCTATTGTTCAGCTTAGGAATAGATTCGAAGAAATCAATGATTACTGTGGGAGTATGTAGATTATTTAAGACTTTCTGGGTGCATTGCAGATTTTGGTCTGAATACAGGATTTCCATAAGTATTATTGTGAAAAGAGCTATAGTTCTCATTGTTCTTTATTTCAGTAGCAACCAAGAACTCTGTGTTAGTTACACAAAATCAAAGCTTTATATTAATGTGACACCCATATTTTATTTATTGGTAATGTCGCTTGCATTTTATACGTAAATTGTTACGTATAAAATTATACGCCTTATACGCCCTTGTTATCGGCCATTTATTTCAATTGAGCTAAATGTGCACTTATTACCATAATATACATTTTTCATGTCTAAAACCCATGTGATCGACAAGCGATTTTGCGCAGTAAATTTGTTTGCCTGTTGTTGGTATTGAAATTTTGATGTTAGTAAAAGTTAGTAAAGATTTATCAATCATTTATATTAAAGGGAGTTACCTAAAGTACTCCCATCTGGATGAACCTACTTTTCTCATTATTTAATTAAATTAAATAAGTTTGATTGTATAATTCAGATGAAAATTGTGCAGCAAATAGAATTTTTTCAAAGTTGTTTAGTTGTCTAAATTTTACCGACGCTCATTAACAACAATATTAAGCTTTTGGTTCGAGGCAATTTTGAAGCTTTGTGCTTTGATGGCAAAGAAACACCAAGTAGTTTCACTAGTTTTATCTTCACAGTCTTTAATTCAAGGTTACTGGCTTTAGTTTCAAGAAACTTAGAGAATTCGGTCAGGTCGCGTTATATTAATTTTTGTGGGTTTTATGATTTTTTTTTCAATATTGTGATGTCGTAAAGTAGCCTGAAATGATACTTGAATCTTAAGGTTTTTTCCTCTAAAATTACCGCCTTTTTTAGAATTTTTTATTGGCGAGACTATCCAATAAATCGATTCCAAATTTGCCACAAATATTTATTAGCTTCTCAAGTATTTACAAAAAAAAGTATAGTACAGAAATATTATGAATCACGCTCATTAGCCACCCGCGACTATGACACTCGCAAAGATCCTCGGTCACTGGCTGGAATAATTGGTCCACTCCAGGTGATCTGAAATAAATATGTCGAAAGCGCCCTACTTTATACATAAGTAGTTATCGTTTGATGAACCAGAAAGTAAAAATATTTATATTTGAGGAAATGGTGACTTGTCAAACTCAAAATATGAATTTTTCTCAAAAAAAAAGACATTGTTTTCTCTATGAAAAGAAAACTACACAACTTATTGCATTTCTGGTTCATCAAACGATAAAGGGATGTTAACTGAACATCCAGTTAAAATTTCAAGTCAATCGGTCAAATAATTTTCGAAGTATCATGCCAACCATTCGCGAAAAAACTGTTACAGAAACACACGTTTAACCATTCAAGTACAGTTTATATGTTCTAGGAATTCTCGACAAGTCGTTGTAAATCGGCTTGATGGTATTTTCGACATTTTTAACAAGTGAGAGTGCGTGATTCAAATCATCCAGAGTTTTATCGGCTTCAGTTTTTCGCCATTTGCACCAACTCTGTGATCCCACAGGGTAGTACATATGCTCAACCAATTTTAGTATATTTCTCCATAAATATAGTGATCCTATACAACGGAAGTATGACTTCACTTCTTCCATATCCCGTCTCCAAAACCCAATACTATAATTTTCTCGTCTTCCGCTGTCGACAATTTATCGGGAGACATACTAGAAAATGCTTTTCTTTCACGAGTGGGCTATCTCAGAAAATTTTCTTTTTTGTTGTGCATCAGCACAGTCCATCAGCACATTTAGGAGTATTTCTTGAGTGTTTCTTATCCATAACTGTGCACGAGAGAATTTCTCAAATAAAAAACCACACACTGTAAGATTTTTTGGCCCAAAAAACTCGAGCGGAAAAATTGTTGAGTGCGCGATCCAACCGATCAGCGCGCTGCATATTTTTTTGCACCTGCACGCCGTCGGCTAATTGCTTATAACTTGGCTAATTTTGCAAATTTTTCGTTAAAACTTCGTACACACATTCTTAAGACCTTAAAAAATAAAATAACGTACAGAAAAGAAAGTTTTTCTTTTCATGAGAAAACCGGAATCCCCCCTTAACGTTAAACAAAACCTCACGACTTTGAACTAGTATTTTCTTACCGTCAAACATTGAGTCACACAGCAGGTTAAAAGAAATCTGTGCCAGACTTATTGTTGCCACCTTTCGAAAATGATAAAACCGGTTCTTTTTTGTTGGGTTGCCGCCAATGTAAACGCACTCAATTTTAATGAAGGTAGCAGGGTTATGGCAATTATCTAACAAAATGTAAGTCAAAAAATAAAATTAAATGTTTAACATAAAGTGTTTTACCTATATTAAATCTTACTATCAATATCCTTCATCTAAATATTATACAGAAAAGATTGTCTTCCTTAGAAAATATACAACCATTGTACCTACTTATTATATACTTTGAAATATCGATACAAACCTACAAGTTATGGGCTATTTTCTACAACGGCAAGTTACACCACCGAAATTTTCAGCGATTATAGAGTAGTAACATGTCACCTGCCAGTCTTTTAAATTTGCCACACATAACGTTGCACGATCAATGTCTTGTGGCTTTCAGTTGCCTTATTGTTCGAAATTAAAACAGTTTTATGCATCGATCCCGAAATTACCACTAACTGTCTTAACAGATTGTAGCAAAACTTAGTTGAACACGTTTCGGTTATCAATTCCGACTCTGATTATTCACAAATCAATGAATTAGTTTACTTGCATAAACTAAATATCAGTGGGCTTCCTAAATCAAATGGATATATCGTATATTTGAATATTATGGAGGAAATGCAAGATCTGAGTAGGCAAATGCATACCGATCCGCCACAATTCTGCAAAGCTACATTTACTGTGTTATATGGTTTATACGAAAACAAAGTATTTTAAATAAGTTTAAGTACGTTTAATTGTCCCAGAGTGACAATAAAAGGTAAAAATTGCAGAGATTTTGTCGCTAATTTTAAATCATTAGGATGCACCATAAAGTGAGCGTGGGATGATAAGACTCTGTTTATATTAGATCTATATGATCCAGATGACCATGGCGTATTTATACGATTAACCAGAGTTCCAAAAATGTGAGTTCAACAAGATAACGCTATTTACATTATTTAATGTGAGATACTTATTTCCTATGCTGGATCAAATAGATTGTTCAATCAAAATTTTGCACCAACGTGGTTTGATTCAGCAATGGAAATGCAAGGTGGCATGATTGTACTCATTAAACTTAACTTTTTATGATTTAGTTATACAATATCATCAGCAGTGTATTTGCTTGAGGCGGGTTTTCTGCTTATACTAATAAATTTATGAGATTTTTTTAACTACGCCTTATAAAAAATTGCACTAAAAAATGAGAAATTTTGGAAAATTTTCTAGAACTTTTCCAAATTTTTGTTTTTCTAACTTTGGGCCAATTATGTATGACCGTCTGATCGTCCATGCAATCTCGAGGAACAGTTTCTCACTACAAACTTTGGTATTTCTGTATAATTGAAAGCTTTTATTACTATGTGCTGCTTTATTACAGTTGTGCAAAATCATGCGTGTAAAATCTCTTGTCTTATCCTTAGTGAGGTTGGTAACCATACTACGTTTGTAGAGTTGATCAAGACGTTTAATTGTGTAATTCATTTTCTGTTGATCACTATGTCCGAGCTATATATGAAAATACTATTGTTCAGCTCGGGAATTGATTAAAAGAAATCAATGATTACTGTGGCCTTAAGTAGATTATTGAAAAACCAATTAATCACACTAGAGGGGGCCAATAATACAATACCAGCCAACATCGATTTAGTTAGTTAATTTTCTTCAATTCAATCCACCTAGATCAACAATAAAAAATATTTGTTGGTTGTATTGGTGATAACAATTGACCATCGATATGTTTTTGTCTGCAGAATGTCATCGTGTTTGAAAATATGACAGAAATAATACAGAGTGACATTTAAAATTTAATTTATGACGTAATTTCCGGAAATACCGGAAGTTATATTAACCTCACGCGCGACCTTTATCCAATTTCAGGACAACAAACAACTTTTGCAAGCGCGGGAATTTCTGAAACCAGAATATAACACTTCTTTTTTAAATAAAAACAAACTTTTTCTTAGAATGTTATTTTAATTTACAGAAAATGCTACAACTGTGTTACGATAAGTAACATATATCTAAACACAAATTTGAGATTGCACAAATGTAAACTTTAACAAGACAAAATTGAAAGTTGGTTCTGGCAATCACGCAAGATTTACGCGATTTTTTTAAGCACTAACTGTTGGATTGATGCTGGTCACACAAAATGTTTAGTTTGTCGCTCAAGATTTGCAACCCCATTATTACATTTTTGAATAAAAAAATACTCAGTTTACTCACTTTAATTTAACCCTAATAGTATCACTCGTTGGTCCGTCTACATGCGTCCTTAAGGAAATAAAACCAGGAGTACCTTAAGGTAGTGTCTTAACTTTAACGATGTAGTCTACCGGAAGTGTACCGCAGGTTCGGAATCCTAGCGTTAATACGCATTGTAGAGATATGAAATTTTTACAGTGGTTTTCTGATGTAGTATTGCATATTGGAAAGTATATAAAACTAATAAAATATTAAATAACGACATTATTTCTTTTTTTGTTTAAATTATTATTCTGTGAAAATGACTTTCCAAAATAGAACATAAAAAAATAGAAAGGTTTTACCTATGAACTTAGTTTGAATTATTTATCGTTTTTACGTGACTTCGAACACGCGATTTAGAAAAAAATTGCTTTTTCTAAGACACCTTTGACTTTACCGTTTGTTTCGTGTGTTTTTTACGTCCTATATCATCTGTGGTTAGTTTCCATTGCAAATAGTTTTTCTCTAAATTCTAACAAAAATTTTCATTACTGGGGTATACTTGCTCCTTCATCACATGTATGCTGAGGATATCCAGCTCATTAACAAGACCGGATTGATTAGAACACTTAAAAATAAGAAACCTTTTGAGTGTGTAGTGTGTAGTGTGTGAAGTGTGTAAATATAATAGTGACACAAGTTCTGGTTGAAGCAACCTTTTGGCAACCATAGTGCATTAGACAACAAACAGTTTACTTTTCGTGATGGGTGCTTTAAAACTTGATTAACACAAACATCAGTAAGCTATTTAGACTACTTATAACATTTTGTATAAGTGCCTTTTCGAAATGTAATAACTTCAAAAATAAATACGATAACTGAAGTGATCAGTCCCGCACATAAAAATGCTAAAGCAAATGTCATATCGTTCAAGGAAAGTCTTTCCACGCCGGATTCGCTCTTGGTGGTAGCATTAGCTGTGATCAGGTAATATAATTTTACATCAGAAATCCATTTTAAAATCAGTCCAGCCTCATGCAGACAGCTAATAGTATCATCGATTTGCTCAATCAGATGAAAGCATAGTTTTGTCTGTAATCCTCCATAATACATTCTAAATGGGATAATATGGTATAGTTTGTCATATTGAGGATACATCATTAAATATGTGCGTTGAGTTTCCGATGCAAAATTTTGCTCCCTCATAAATTTATCTATTATCTCGGGCCTTTTCTTCGAAGTAAGTATGTATTTTGATCTGGGCAGCTTGGTGTTGACTACTTTTTCGAACGCTAGGAGCGTGGAGTTTACTACCATTATTCGGTACCTAGAATGGAATATGTCAATCATTGAAGAGGGCGGCTCTTCATAGTTAGGAATTGTTGTTAAACTCTTCAACCCTCCTTGTATATAGACAGAAAGAATCATCACATAAAATAACATGAATCCAGACAAGAGTCTAACCCTTCTGTAGAAGCCTTCATTAGTTGAAATGCATAAACTTAAACCAAAAATGGTTAGAGCAATGGCCACTATTTCAGAACTTAGCCACCCCTTGTAGCCGTATTTAAATATTTTTACCACAAGTACTAGCAATATATAAGTTAACGCAATCAATAACCATTGCATTGGTGATAATAGACATTGTACTTTATGCCATTCTGATAGTTTGTCTGGTAGTGGTAAAACGGCAACAACTTCGTCTCGTAAAATGTATTTTGAACAATGAACATATTTTATATCATGTGATATATCTCTTGCAGCGTTTATATACACGTCGCTTATGTTGTTATCAAATTCGTATGCTAATTGGTGCTGTGTCATATACGTTTCCAGTTCTACCAAATAATGGTCAGATGGGGCATTGAATATCAACGAAAAATTGAACTTCTCGTTTATGGTTCTGAGTAGGGTAAGCATAAACCCAGGAGTTTTGTCCAAATTTGGGTCTATTATGTAAGGTGGTTGGATTGACCACGCCAATCGCATCGCACAATTTCTCATTACAAACTTTGGTGTTTCCATACAATTATAAGATTTTATTTTGACATGCGTGCAGTCAAAGTTTGCGAAATCACGCATGTATATTCTATTTAGGTAAATAACGATAACTTTGTGAATGTTCTTAGACCACAAGTATCGAATGATTAGTTCAGTATGTTTTTCGTCATTAGCTATTATAATGTATTTAGCTTTACAAAAGTTTGCCTTGTCCTCGGTGAGTTTACTAACCATGCTATGAATGCGAGCGAAATTTCTATAGTTTATTAAGAAGTTTAATGGTGTCCTCCACTGTCTGTTGATCACTATATCTGAGTCATATATGTAAATAGCATTGTCTACCTCAGGAATAAATTCGGAAAAATCAACCATTACTATGTCTGACCGTAGATACTTTAACATGTTTTTAATGCATTGCAGATATGGTCCTGCTTTCAAGCTATTTATTGTCATAACAATTGTGAAAAAAGCCATTGTTCTCATTGTTCGTAAGTTTACTAAAGCTTTGCATAAATTTTGCTACCATATTTTATGAACAGGTAATTGCTATTGAAGAATAAGTGTACATGGCTAGAGGTTTTGACCATGTCAACAACACTAATGTAATGTTAATTTCATTTGCGACTCTGACTATTAATGTACTTCTTTCAAATAAGATATTGAAGCATAGTACAATCTTTTTATGGCAAAAATCGAACTGAGTCACCAGAGTCTAATCGAAGTATAACTGGAATTGGATTAGTCTTCTAAGTCGATATATTCGAAGTGCCGTTCTTGAGAATAAAAACTAGTTTTAGATGCACCTTTCTGAAAGCTACATTAGAGCCCGTGCGCACTAGGCGTTTGTCGCGTTTTTTTTTTAATGTACTTGTGGTGCGGCGTCCAGAAATACATAGGAGCAACCATTCACGCAATTAGTAAATAGAACATACAACAGCGCAGGAGCGAGAGCTTTACGGAAATACAAGTATTAGCACAGATGTACTACCTAACAAAGAACTCAAATGAGAATTGGGAGTTGGGGTATAATCATTGAATTTCTATTCCTTTGGGATTTGCAAAGTAAGAGTTTACTAAACCATTTTAGGTACCAGGCTTGGTTGAAATGGACAACAATTTCAATTAGAAGACGATTTTTAAATGAATTGTCCTTCATTGTATTGTCCTATGGCCGTTTTATCCACCGAACTCGATGAAAGACAGTGAAAATTGCGAAAGATGACCTTTAATATTCTTCTGGAAATCGACTGAAAGTACTATAATTTTTAGTACGTACCTATTAGTGATGTAAAGTTCGTTACTTTCGAGTACTTGTAACTACCCGTTACTATTAGGTACAGTACCCGTTACTTAGTACCCGTTACTTTATTACAGTTACTTTTTACCCGTTACTTTGTACCCGTTACCTTTCTACCCGTTACTCTGTTCAAGTACTACCGATTGAATACTCAGTACGGTTTGACTTTGAGTACTCGCACTATCGTTTACTTACCTATACGAGCACACGTATATCGTATTTGCCGCAAACGTACACTGAAAATTTTTTTGTGGCTATATAACTCAAAATTATTACCTAATTAATTTTGATAGGACTTCCCATATAAATTATTTGTATATCAAAGAATAATCACTAAAATATAGACCATAATACGTTCAATAGTTCTTGAGTTATATCGACAGGATATCTCATTTCGTTCTCGTTGGTGTCTTGGCTCTCTGTGCATATCTCTTTTTCAATTTTGTTTTGTTCGTCTTTCTTTATATTTTGAACACAATTTTACTCACCTTTATCAATACTCCTTCAGTGCGTAATTATGAAAAATAATAAAATAAACGCATTATATAATATTTATATATTAGTTTTATACAATGTATACATCTACTCACTGACTTATTATATAACAACAACTAGTCACGGATTGAACTAAATAGAGCCTTTTATAAAGTCGCGATTTACCATACAATGTTTCGGGAATCACCTAAATGTTCAGCAATTTTTACCCGACGACGACGGCAAAGCCAGAACGAATTCCTATTAACTGAACTGCCCTATTTCCTAATAGATGGCGCAGGTTCAGTATCCATAAGTTTATATTTTTCAATGGACCAAGTTTTACAATCATACAAACTAAAGGGGAACAGATTATTACATTTAAAAAGTAATACCCGCAAAATTTTACGTAAATCCAATGTTAAACATGAACACTTTATTCTAAGGTTCCTATCTGGCATTTAAACCAAGAGGTGACGGGGTATGGTGGGTTGCATAGCGGAAAGTTGACGTTGAGTTGTTATTATACGGGTAGTATCGGTGGTATGTGGAGCTGAGCCGAGTGGATTAGCGGTAGAACACGCGAAACCAGTACCGACAGCAAAAGAAACGGGTATACGTTCATATCGGTGCCCGTTACTTCGAATCTCGCCGAGTACCCGGTACAAAGTAACGAATAGTTACTTATTCTACATCACTAGTACCTATACGTATTTGCGTGGCCAACAATGTACATCAGTGGTCGCAACAGGAAATGCCAGTGCAACAGTGTCAAGATGATAACCACCATGAACAAAATCGCACTGAACAAAATCCTCTCAGATCGCACTGTAGTAACTAAGGCGATCCTATGTCCTGGTGTAAACATTAATCCGTCAGCACCCTGTCATTAACCATAGATAGTACGCCCCATATTATTGACCAAACCATGAAATTTATATATAATTTCATCGATATAAGAAAAATAATTCAACAAATTATAGTTGCATACACTACTGACGACCTTTAACGGCAATGCACTACCAGAGTTTCTACTGGTTTTTATCAACACAGTCTTGAGATCAAGGGTTCAAGGTTTAATTGACAAAACTTTTTTGACGATATCAAAGATAGCACCTGATAAACCAACCTGTTTTTCGTAAAAAATAGCAAACATCAATAAATTCTTTTTTAAAATTACAATTACGATTTTTTTAAAAACATACAATAATATTAAATATACACTATTAGACAGAGTAGAATATTCCACAATCTTTAAGAATTCTTCTAAGATTCTGTGTATGCGTGTTTTGCGACCAGATGCAAGGACTACTAATTAGAATAAAACGTTAAAGTTGGTAAAAATTGTACATACATACGTTTTTATCAGAGCAATTTTGATTGCAAATGACAGAAAAATGATTAATTAATATTTTTCTTCTGACCACAAAATATTTTTAAATCATATAAATGCCTTTCAACGAACGATTTGAAATATAGTGTTTGAAAAAAACCATGTAATTTATTTTTCTTAGTAGTTGTCAAAAATTTCTGTAAAAAATATTATTCTCTAAGAGGCGGAACAGTTTTAAAACACCGCGGGTCGCAGGACAAAATGTGAAAAGTCGGGGTTGTCCCGTCAAAAGCGGGACGTCTGGTCACCTTAACCATAGTAGAGACACCTTTTGGTAATTTAATTCGATAGGATGCTCATGCATAGTAATGTAGTACGGTAAATATAGTAATCCATGTTTTTGATTTCTTCAAAGACACGGTACAGTTTAGATTTGCATATAGCATAGAATATGACATCAACCAATATTACGGGGTACTAACATTGTCCAATAGAATATACAACATCCGCTTCGAACTTTCTATTTCTCGAGACTTTGGAGCCAGAATCAAGTAGCTGTCGGCCTCGATGTAGGTACATAGTTTGTTCAAAGAATGGCTTAATTCTAATTGAACTGCCATCTGATAATATATCAGTCGATATCTGTGTAGTTCAGCTTAAATTCGTTTCGCAATACATCTACGGATCTGTTAGTGTAAAGTCATCACATGTTTACTAAATGGTGAAGTGAAATGCTGTTGTGGCAATTGTTCTGGTCAATCGCGTGAATGTGCCACGATCATCTGAATAATTTGGATCTAATGTGAACGGAGTCTTAACATCCCACGCTAACGTCAAGGTGCATACTAATGGCTTAAAATTATCGACAAATTCTTTGCAATTTTCACGTTTTGTTGTCACACGGAGACAATACAAAATAGTTAGTTTTCGTATAAAACCATTGACTTATAGATAGATCCATACCAAAGTGCAGTCAACATCAAATTTATAATATCGTAATCTTGCATTTCCTCGATATTATTCACATATGCGATATATCCATTTGATTTAGAATGCCCACTGATATTTAGTGTTTTTTTGATTTGTGTATAATCAGTATCGGAATTGATAACCGAAACGCGCCCCAACAAAGTTCTGCGACAATCTATTTATATACTCAGTGGTAATTTTCCATTCTTTGTATAAAACCGCTTAAATTTCGAAGAATAAAGCAACTGAAAGCAACAAGAACATGATCGTGGAACGTGATAATGTGGCGAATTTATAAGACTGGCTGATGACTTGTTACAACTTTGTTATCACTGAAAGTTTCGGTGGTGTAATTTTTTATTGTAGAAAATAGGATATAATTTGTAGGTTCGTATCGATATTTAGAAGTAATAACTATGTACGATGATTTTTTTCTAAGGGAGTCATTTTTGTCTATACAATGTTTAGGTGCGGTATATTTATATTCAGATTCAAGATAGGGATTTGTTAAATAACTTCCAAAACCCTCACACGTTGATAAAATTGAGTGTTTTTACACTGGCGGCGACCCAACACAATAATTTAGAAATTTAGAATTTTTTACGAAAAACAGGTTGGTTTATCAGGTGTAATCAGGTCTCAAGTTCAGGTCAACTACCACGCGGTTCAATTATAATTCACGAACATGAAATTTATACACGGCACAAGTGGAGTGTATAGTCGTGCGCGAGATTTATTGCTGTTATTGTAATTGGTTAGGATTGAGCAACTTGCCATGGTAAAGAAAAAAATTGATTAGTAGTAGGGTTTGTAAGAAAATCGGGTTTTGAGAAAACCTGTTTTCGAATTTGAATAAAGCGGTTTTGCAATTTTTGCAGATAAAATCAATATATCTGGCATTTTTCATATTGCAAGTTAATAGTTAATTGGTATCAGTAGGGTGGAGCAAACGCTCTTTATCAGTCAGTAGACTATTGTAGTACTTTATATATATATATATATATACATTTCTTTCTCCTTTATATATATATATATATATATATCTAAAGGAGAAAGGTATTTGTCGGGCAATTCCGTCATACGAAGATCGAAGAAGCAACCGTAGACACGTGTTTCGGACTATTAGTCCTCATCATTAGTATGAGGACTAATAGTCCGAAACACGTGTCTACGGTTGCTTCTTCGATCTTCGTATGACGGAATTGCCCGACAAATACCTTTCTCCTTTATATCTCACCGTCGATTAACCAGCGTTCCTATATATATATATATATATATATTAAAATAAAACACAACACGCTTATTTAACACCGTGTATTATTGGGATTGTTGGCTTAGTCACTTTGACACATTAAAAAGTTAAAACAGTACAATACATTTGAGTAACTGACGTTTCGGTGGTTTACTCCACCTTGATCACAGTAAACTAAAAATATCGAATCTACATATGGTCGACGTACACGTTTTGACAGAAATAACAACTGGCAAGGTCAACATGTGCATTAAAATGTGAAAACATACAAACTTTAAGTCTTGTCTTGGTTTATAATTAAATTATATGTTTGCAACAAGTTGTTATCGGATCGGTCATTAATCGCATTACAATTTTTAATTATTTCGATTGCTTCGATTACACTCCTGTTGCTAAAATTCTTTTCCTTTCGCAGAACTTTTACTTGTTTGAAATCAAATTGATGTCCAGTATCATTTTGATGTTTTTTTAAAGCTGTGGAATTTTGAGAATATTTATGCCCTTTTAATCTCTCCTCCAATAATTGCTCGGTTTGTCCTATGTAAACTCCATTACAGTTTTTACATGGTATTTCATAAATGCAATGTGACTGTTTTAGCAGTGGTGTGGGTGCTTTTAATTTCGTAAACATTTGTGAAAAATTATTGGTGTTCTTGTGTGCAATTTTGATGTTCAGGGGCTTTACTATATTACTTATTTTCTCTGAGAGACCTTTTATGTATGGTAGTGCAATGTATTTGTCATCTCTAGATGTGGTAGGTGCATTTGTCTCAATTTCCGTGTTTCTTTTTTTATTGTATATGCTTATTCTATCATGAATTATTTTCTTAGTGATATTTTCTGGATAGTTGTTTTTCCGTAATATTCTTTTAACAGTTTCTAACGTTTCTTTTTGGTATTGTGGAAATATATATATATATATATATATATATATATATATATATATATATATATATATATATATATTTTGTTATATTTTTTTATCTGTATTCAAATTTCTAATGCGCGTTTCGTATGTTTTATAGATTTATCACTGAAGAAGGCTTTGGCTTAGCCGAAACAAATATACTATTAAAAATAACTATAAATGAGGATATTATGAGGTTTTAGTTCACCCTACTGATACCAATTAAAGTCAAAATAATTAAATAGTATTAAATATTATCCATATTTTAGTGCATTATTATTTATTAAACAACAAAATTTTAACTAATTATCATTAGACTAGACTTTGTGTCGACTAGACAAATCACAATATGTTCTTAAATAAATAAACAATATAAAATTGACAAAGATAATTTAAAAAAAGAACATAAAAAGTCCTGTCGATTACTTAATATTGATGTTATTCCTGGTCAATTATTTAGGTGCTCCGGATATTTTGACCAACCCTGTATATTGGTATGTAACAACGATATTATCAATCAATAACTTAGTAATTGCCCTATGTAGATCGCAGTCGTAATTTGCATCAAAGAACTGTACCAAAATGATACAAGAGATTCAGATTAGAAAAATAAGACGGGAATAACTTGGAACTGATAAGATTTAAATTAATAATATTAATTATTGATTTAATATTGCTATTAATATTAATTTTCATTAGTAGTCTTATAATACGGATGGTCAATTTATTGATATGCATTTGCATTTCTTCAATAATACAGAAATAAATATCATTATCTGTTATTTTCCATTTTAAATGACAAATTATAGTAATGGGGACGTCACAAATAGAGAAAAAAAACTATCGGATATTTAATTTAATATCAATGTAAACTATTTGTATTTTGCATATAAATTTATCGTGTTCAATATTTTGAAATCTTTTTATTTCAGTACTAAATAATTTATTCCATTCGTTACCTACATTTCGGGTTCCATTGATGCTCGAAGAGCCCCTTCACCGCACGTGTTTGATGTCATAAATCAGACCCCTGTCGTAAATAATACCTTCGGGTACACACAAAAACTGCTATGCGCCTCGTCAACAATCCAGTTTGAATGGATCGATACGAGAGCGCACACCTGAAGCGAGTCGCTCGGCGAACGCGTGATTTTTATCCGACTATCTGCATCGGTAGAGACTTCTGGCATTCGAATGTTAGCGAATTTGGGCGAGTGTGGCATCCACTCTCTCCCGATTCGCGGTCTCTCGCTGTCTCCCGAGAGGCTGGAAGAGGTATAAGCATTAAGTAGAATTATTGAATATTTTGTGAGGGCGTTGTGTATAATTTGTCACAAGAATTTCATATGATATTAAGATAGTAAATATCGTTAAAATGTGTTTTCTTAAGAAGGACATTTTTTAGTATTGTTTCTTTTAATTTTTTTAGGGTTTTTAAGGGCATGGAAATAAATCATTAATATTCGACAGAATCGAGTGTCTTTAACATGTTATAAAAAACGATATCACACGCTGTCCGCTGTGTAGATAGATTGTCTTTATCTTTTAATACCTCTTTGCTATTATACTTTTCTACCTTTTATCTAGAAATTGAATATAACATTAAGTAATGGCTAGTTTTTTTGATTTCAAATGGAGAAAGAATATGGGGAAAAGATATTTTTAGAGAGAGTAGGAACGCCTGGAGGTTATTTGAAATAAACAACGCACTCAAAATCTTGGTAAGTCACGTGTATGATTTTTTTTATATATTAGAGTATTTCCGACGTTTGGTATTTAAAAAAAAAACCGAACCACCCCTCTCACGGCATGACGACCTGCTATGCTAGTTATATTGTTTATTATATTGGTTACATTGGTATCAATATTTGAGATAATTATGGCAAGTTTGATCATAATTCCTGCATTACCTTCAGACATGTGCTTTTTTGAGTAAATTTATAGCAGATAAAATAACATCGATGCTCGTTTAAACTGGATACGTGGTGACACGTGTCGCCACAAGCGCAAACTATTGAGTCAAGATATCAGAACAACAGATAAAAATAAATAAAATTACGTATTCTTTCTTGATTTTTACTTTTCTTAATTTCGTGACTTCTCTGGACTAACTTCGGGGTCCCGTGAATTCGAATTTAATCTGAAAGTCCCGAGGACTTCTTTGGTTCCGGAACTTGAAAACCCTAATTGATACCACCAACCTCGCAATTGGTATCTCAACCACTAACTATGGGTAGGCCTCAGTAGATTGCTGGTATCTCCGTCATTTTTTCATGTGTTTAGCTGAAATGTACTTCATTGGGCTTTATTCTTTTTCAATAAACTATTATCTTTCCATAATACGTGAACTAGGAAGCGAATGATATTATTAATCCAGGTGAGGATAATTTTTGGAAGAAATACCTTAGTCTGGATTTGACCCAGGAACCTCCCAATTTCCGGTCGGAAGCTCCCCCAGTTGAGCTACCAAGGCAATTTATAGGAAAATTTGTCACTTCAAGAAAAGAATGCCAGGGTTCGAAGATAAACAAAGCCGCCGGGACATCTAATGGGGATAGCTGGAATAGTTTGGAATCAATAACAGGTATCTCCAATGTAGCTATCCTCAATGGGTGTCAATATGGATTTGTTTATGTCTGGATTCTGTCCTTCTTTCCTTGACGTGACAAACTCGCCTAAAAAAATCCACTGATTTGGTAGCTCAACTGGGGGAGCTCCCGAATGAAAATTGGCAACTTCCTGGTTTAAGTCCAGGCCGAGGTATTTGTTTCACGAATCCAGACTATTTAATACTTAAAAACTTGAGAAAACAACACGAACTTGAATATTCTAGGATCGACTGAGAAAAAAAAATTCGATGATATACTGCTAACCGGTCTTTAAATTGAAAAAGAAACCGTTTTAGAGACCTGCATTTTTATGTACAAATAATGAGCTATTTGTTTAAAAACATTACCATTATCACTTGAAATCGATATTAGATATGAAGTAATTTGCAAACTTAAATTGTAAGTTATAGGAGACAAGATATATATATATATATATATTTTGTTATATTTTTTTATCTGTATTCAAATTTCTAATGCGCGTTTCGTATGTTTTATAGATTTATCACTGAAGAAGGCTTTGGCTTAGCCGAAACATATATACTATTAAAAATAACTATAAATGAGGATATTATGAGGTTTTAGTTCACCCTACTGATACCAATTAAAGTCAAAATAATTAAATAGTATTAAATATTATCCATATTTTAGTGCATTATTATTTATTAAACTACAAAATTTTAACTAATTATCATTAGACTAGACTTTGTGTCGACTAGACAAATCACAATATGTTCTTAAATAAATAAACAATATAAAATTGACAAAGATAATTTAAAAAAAGGACATAAAAAGTCCTGTCGATTACTTAATATTGATGTTATTCTAGATTAAGCACTAAACAGTTCTTTGGTCTGTTCTTTGGCTGTCACAAGTAATGGCATTTTCGCATTAATCAATCTATTATTTCTTGAAGTGTTTCAAACAAAATATGAGTTAATTTTTACAAAATCATTTCCTTGATAATAATTGTTTGCTAGTTTGCAATGTATATTGGCACAACTTAGTCACACGTAGATACATTTCCCAGGAGAAACATTTGAAAAATATGATTAAGATAAAAATATATTTATAGTGCGGTCCTGAGGTTCAGTAAGGCTGATCTAGACTTTAGTTCTTGTCTCCTATAACTTACAATTTAAGTTTGCAAATTACTTCATATCTAATATCGATTTCAAGTGATAATGGTAATGTTTTTAAACAAATAGCTCATTATTTGTACATATAAATGCAAGTCTCTAAAACGGTTTCTTTTTTCAATTTAAAGACCGGTTAGCAGTATATCATCGAATTTTTTTTTCTCAGTCGATCCTAGAATATTCAAGTTCGTGTTGTTTTCTCAAGTTTTTAAGTATTAAATAGTCTGGATTCGTGAAACAAATACCTCGGCCTGGACTTAAACCAGGAAGTTGCCAATTTTCATTCGGGAGCTCCCCCAGTTGAGCTACCAAATCAGTGGATTTTTTTAGGCGAATTTGTCACGTCAAGGAAAGAAGGACAGAATCCAGACATAAACAAATCCATATTGACACCCATTGAGGATAGCTACATTGGAGATACCTGTTATTGATTCCAAACTATTCCAGCTATCCCCATTAGATGTCCCGGCGGCTTTGTTTATCTTCGAACCCTGGCATTCTTTTCTTGAAGTGACAAATTTTCCTATAAATTGCCTTGGTAGCTCAACTGGGGGAGCTTCCGACCGGAAATTGGGAGGTTCCTGGGTCAAATCCAGACTAAGGTATTTCTTCCAAAAATTATCCTCACCTGGATTAATAATATCATTCGCTTCCTAGTTCACGTATTATGGAAAGATAATAGTTTATTGAAAAAGAATAAAGCCCAATGAAGTACATTTCAGCTAAACACATGAAAAAATGACGGAGATACCAGCAATCTACTGAGGCCTACCCATAGTTAGTGGTTGAGATACCAATTGCGAGGTTGGTGGTATCAATTAGGGTTTGAAGTTCCGGAACCAAAGAAGGCCTCGGGACTTTCTGATTTAATTCGAATTCACGGGACCCCCGAAGTTAGTCCAGGGAAGTCACGAAATTAAGAAAAGTAAAAATCAAGAAAGAATACGTAATTTTATTTATTTTTATCTGTTGTTCTGATATCTTGACTCAATAGTTTGCGCTTGTGGCGACACGTGTCACCACGTATCCAGTTTAAACGAGCATCGATGTTATTTTATCTGCTATAAATTTACTCAAAAAAGCACATGTCTGAAGGTAATGCAAGAATTATGATCAAACTTGCCATAATTATCTCAAATATAGATACCAATGTAACCAATATAATAAACAATATAACTACCATAGCAGGTCGTCATGCGGTGAGGGGGGTGGTTCGGTTTTTTTTTTAAATACCAAACGTCGGAAATACTCTAATATATAAAAAAATCAAACACGTGACTTACCAAGTTTTTGAGTGCGTTGTTTATTTCAAATAACCTCCAGGCGTTCCTACTCTCTCTAAAAATATCTTTTCCCCATATTCTTTCTCCATTTGAAATCAAAAAAACTAGCCATTACTTAATGTTATATTCAATTTCTAGATAAAAGGGAGAAAAGTATAATAGCAAAGAGGTATTAAAAGATAAAGACAATCTATCCACACAGCGGACAGCGTGTGATATCGTTTTTTTACATGTTAAAGACACTCGATTCTGTCGAATATTAATGATTTATTTCCATTCCCTTAAAAACCCTAAAAAATTAAAAGAAACCATACTAAAAAATGTCCTTAAAAATACATTTTACAATATTTACTCTCTTAATATCATATGAAATTCTTATGAGAAACTATACACAACGCCCTCACAAAATATTCAATAATTCTACTTAATGCTTATACCTCTTCCAGCCTCTCGCGAGACAGCGAGAGACCGCGAATCGGGAGAGAGTGGATGCCACACTCGCCCAAATTCGCTAACATTCGAATGCCAGAAGTCTCTACCGATGCAGATAGTCGGATAAAAATCACGCGTTCGCCGAGCGACTCGCTTCAGGTGTGCGCTCTCGTATCGATCCATTCAAACTGGATTGTTGACGAGGCGCATAGCAGTTTTTGTGTGTACCCGAAGGTATTATTTACGACAGGGGTCTGATTTATGACATCAAACACGTGCGGTGAAGGGGCTCTTCGAGCATCAATGGAACCCGAAATGTAGGTAACGAATGGAATAAATTATTTACTACTGAAATAAAAAGATTTCAAGTATTGAACACGATAAATTTATATGCAAAATACAAATGTTTACATTGATATTAAATTAAATATCCGATAGTTTTTTTTTTCTCTATTTGAGACGTCCCCATTACTATAATTTGTCATTTAAAATGGAAAATAACAGATAATGATATTTATATCTGTATTATTGAAGAAATGCAAATGCATATCAATAAATTGACCATCCGTATTGTAAGACTACTAATGAAAATTAATATTAATAGCAATATTAAATCAATAATTAATATTATCAATTTAAATCTTATCAGTTCCAAGTTATTCCCGTCTTACTTTTTCTAATCTGAATCTATTGTATCATTTTGGTACAGTTCTTTGATGCAAATTACGACTGCGATCTACATAGGGCAATTACTAAGTTATTGATTGATAATATCGTTGTTACATACCAATATACAGGGTTGGTCAAAATATCCGGAGCACCTAAATAATTGACCAACCGTAAACATCTTTAAAAAATCAAACATAAGTTGTTTGATTTTAAACAAGCTATCATCTAAATATATTTTTAATATACATAGTGCTTATTTTATTATGGAAACTGCCAACCTTTCCGTTTTCTAATAGAACACATACATTTACATTTTATAATTAAGATTAATTCCATCAATTTTTTGTAATAATCATTTTTTATAGAATGCATCATTTTTTAGTTATAAGCAATTAATCAAAACTCATAAACTTTTGTTTTAACTAAACGTATAAAAAATAGCAGAACAACATAATAGAAAAATAAAATTAAATGTTCAAACAGCAAATTAAAATAAATGTGTGTATGTGGGAAAAAAACAGTTTCAAAGTTCAGCAGTTTTAATTAATTGCTGATAACTAAAAATGATGCATTTTATGAAAAATGGTTCCTACAAAAAGATCTTAGAAATAATCTTAGAATTAAAAAATTTAAAAACATACAGTATTTGAAAAAGGAAATGCTACCAAATTTTGATAGCTAGTTTAAAGCTAGTTTCTTTATTTTTTTACGGTTGGAGAATTACTTAGTTGTAATTTTAACTAACTCTGTATAGATATGCACTATAATATTTGATTTATAACGCAATACATTATGCAAAATAATAATTATGCAATTATTTAATTTTGTTTTATGGACAATCGTATTACTATGTCATATTATTATATGGTATCTAATATAAATGATCAGAACAAGAAATCAATAGCATTTAAGAAATTTTTCAAATATTTATTATATTTTATATTAAATTTTTATTTACGTTATTCAATTAATTATTAATTAATAATAACCACAATTTCAATGAAAGTATGCACACACACTATACGCTGAGGCAGCGGCTACTTCAGCGACGTCCATTCTAAGTCACCAGCAGATGAACAGAGAATGCACGAGCCGAGCGCCGAGAATGTGGATGGCCTTCTTTGACCGCTATGTCTCACCCAGCTGCGCCGAACTTTTCGCCGATATATTTGGGCTGAGTCAGGAGGTAGCATTATACTAGCTATCGATACGAACCTACAAATTGGGCAGCATTTTCCACAACCATAAATTACAGACACATTAAAACTTTTTTACTGATTATATGACAGCTTGATGTTACATGACCCAACCATGTATTTTAGATACACCACGATCATGTTCTTGTTACTTTCAATCGCTGTTCTCTTTTCACACGAATTCTGTACAGTTTTATGCAATGATGCCGAAGTTATCAGTGAATGTCATAACAGACTATCGCAGAACTTAGTTGGGCACGTTACGGTTATCAATTCCGACTATGATTATGTTCCAATCAATAAAGCTGTATACTTATATAAATCACTCAATATTAGTGGGCCTCGAAACTCAACAGGATATATTGTATATTTGAATAAAATGGAGGAAATACAAGATCTCAGTAGGCAATTGCATATTGATCCGTCAGAATACTGCTACGCAAGATTTATGGTGGTTACAGAAAATTACGATTTTATAAATTTGACGTTGTCAGCACTATGGGATGTGTCTATTTACAAATCAATGGTTTTATACGAAAACGAAGTATTTTCCATAGATTTTCAGAAGTTTAATTGTCTCAGTGTGACAACAAAACGTGAAAATTGCAAAGAATTTGTCGCTAATTTTGAACCATTAGGCTGCACAATTAAGTTAGCGTGGGATGTTAAGGCGCCGTACATATTAGATCCATACGATCCAGATGATCATGGTGTCTTTACACGATTAACCAAAACGATTGCTGCACAATACGGACACAAATTGCATTTTAATCCACCATCTAGTAAACATGTCACGAATTATTTCACTAGGGGATCAGTCGATGTATTGAGGACCGAATTTAAGGAGAACTACACAGATATCGACTTATCAGGTGTCAGTTCAATAGTAGCTTTCATGAAACTCTTCAAACAAACCAAATTCATCATGGCTGATACCTACTTGTTTCTGGTTCCAATGTCTCAAGAAATAGAAAGTTGGAAGCGGATATTTTATATTTTATCGTACAATGTTGGGTGCCTAGTTATATTGGTTGATGTTGTATTAGTTCTATTGCTATATGCGCATGATACAAGCGATTTTTTGCGTGTAATACTCTTTGTACTACAACTAAATCTAAACAGTACAGCGTCTTTGAAGAAATCAAAAAAACTGATAATTGTATTCACCTTATTATATTGCCTCATTTTAAGTATCTTTGTGCAGGCTAGATTATACAGTGTAATGACAGTGCCTATATACGAAGAACCAATTACAACAATACTTCAAACTATATCATCGCGATATCCTATTGAAATTTCGACAGGTGTATTTAAAGTTATTAACCACTTTGAGCCAAGTTTTGTGGCATCCCGTGTGACTATATCTAACAGATCAGTCCAGAAGAATATAGACGACTTCTTCAAGTATAATAATTTTATTACGTATGGGCAGCAAGTTTTGGTTGAGCTGTATCCATTACGTGCATTTAACACGATAACAGTAGGTTCTTCATATACCGCGCTCAATGTGCGAGACTGTTTTCCACTACTGGATCAAATGAACCATATCATAGGAATTTTGCACCAAAGCGGTTTGATTGAACAATGGAAACGCGCGATGGCATGGTTGTACGCATTAAACACAACTTCCAGTGTGCATCCCGAAGAAAAGTATGCTCAACTCTCAGTGTATGACATATCTATTGCTTTCTGGATTTTGTGGATTGGGTGTGCTATATCATCAGTTGTATTTTTGATTGAGAGCGGTTTTCATATTACACTAAAAAGAAGATTATCAATATATTTCCGCATTTGATATGTGAATTGATATTTGCAAATGTCATGAACAATTCCTTAGTAATCTAGTTTAACTATCTAATCAACAGTTGTGGTTTTATTATTAAATGTTTTGTTAGTTCTAGTCTCTGTCATCCCAGAATTATTTTAATTGAAAATAATAACAATTATTTAACCCATCTTGTTAATTACATTATATGAGAAATCCTATTAAGAATGCAAAAAAATCAAACAGGGTTGAAAGACCCTGGTCTATGGCCATTCCAGAAGGAAGATTTGCGGGGACATGCTTTTATTGTTTTATGTAGATAATTATTGTTAAAACGAGACTTCTGGAATACATTAATTCTAAGCTAATCTGCAACTAAAATATATTTCATTGTAAAACATAATCAATTGTATCTATTGATTTTACATATTCTCTTCTACAGAGTGAGCCACTAGAATCGCGGTGGTCGATACTGCTTTTACCTTAAAAGATTGAAAAGAAAATGTTTTATTCAACAGTTGTTTGGCCCATTATTTTCTACAACGGAAAATTAGTTTCACTTATACAGGATGTTGCATTTAAGAGCAAAGGAAAAAACATAATTTTTCTTAATGGAATGCCCTGTATATCAAACTATATTATGAATACAAAGGCAGTAAAGTAAAGTAAACATTTTCTGTCATATTCAATTGTTTGCCAAAAACGAAAGCTAACTGCAGGCCTATCTTTAAAATGACGTGAAAACTAAATCTTTGCAAATATTATATTACAACTTTGTCAGACAATCACCAAAACAAGTAAGTAAATGTTGAATTTGAATTAAAAAAATCTGATGTTGCCAGGCACATGACTTTGTCATAATATATATAAAATTAATAATTTAGCTACATGAGATTCTATTTGAGCGAGATCAGTCGTGTCTGCATTAAAATAAAAGTAGTTAGTCAGGATTTGACAGATATTCTGATTCTATTGACAGTAGGTATTGTCAAAACATCAGCGTTTGACACTACCTACTGTCATTAGAATGAAAATATCTGTCAAATCCTGACTAACTAGTTTTATATTAACGCAGACACCACCGATCTCAATCAAATAGAATTTTCTCATGCAGCTAAACTATTAATTTTACCAAAAGCTCTCATAGACATAAATTATACAAAATTTATACACACATACACACAGACATTCTTTGGTACCTTGGTCAACAATGTTCAGGGGACCCAAAAGTACATATTTTCGCTAAAATCTCATTTTTTTTTGGCGCAATTACATTACTTAGTCATACTATGTATGATAAAGTATAAATTAAATACGCTAGGGTGATCCTGCCAGGTATTTATTGTTTAACATTTTCCAATGGCTTTTTCTTCAGTTTCTTAAAATGGAACGCCCTGTGTAATTTGTGTTGGCTGGAATAACCCTTTACTTTGCTCCAATTTATGGTAATTTAGAACATATTTAACCAAATTTATCCTTACACAAAATATTACCGTTTTTAAGATATCAAAAATTGTATATGCATTAATATAATTTGCCATTTTTGCAATCGTATAGCAAACGAACACGAGATCTAAAAACTTCGAATTACGACTAAAGTAAACCCTAAACCCTATACCTTAAATTCATGTTATCAATTTTACTCATATCATTTTTATTATCCCAATTTTCTCTCCAGAAAAATAACTTATTTTCAATCAGTTAACAATGAGAGTAAGTACATATTGTTGGTTGGTTTTTGTACTAAATATAAATAAATGCTCAAACGTAGCTCATCAGGTGAGGTGAGGTGAGGTGAGGTGAGGTTTTAGCGTTTTCTGTTGATTTTGTGGGTGAACGCACATAACACTACAATGAAACCTCTGAGCAAAATTTTTACAAGTGATTAATTTTCACGAAAGTCCACGTAAAAAGTCCACGTTTATACCAAACACACTGTATACAGAGTCCTATTAAAGTAGTATAATAGCATACTACTCTTCAATTGTAAATATCACAAAAACTAGTAAAAATACATATATGACATACTGAATATAATTAAAGAGGAACATAAAAGGAACATAATTTATAGGGTGTTTCATCAGCACCTAGCTAAGGTTTTAGTTATTATCTGACAAAATTTGTAGGACAATATCTGCAGTGTTTACGCAGTGTTTACGCAGTGTTTAAAAAACGCCAACTAATTTCTTAACTTGGGTATAATCTGATACAGTTGTCAAGATTGCATATTTAGTGTTCAAAATATGGTGTGATATACAGGACATTCCATTAACAAAAATTTATATTTTTTTTCGTTCATGTATAAATTTAACATTTTGTATAACTGTATAACTCTCGTTGTAGATAATAATGGGCCACGCAGCTATTGTAAGATTTTTTCACATCTCTTAAGATAGTGCAGTATCGACCACCGTGATCCACCTGTATATTTATTACCTTAATAGCATATGAAATTCCTATTTAATTTAAACATATGTTCAACGCCCTCCCAAAATATTCAATAATCCAACTTAATTCTTATTCGAATTATCGATACGGACCTACAATTTATTCACCATTTTCGACAACGATAATATAGAAACACATTAAAACTTTCAATGATTACATGGCAGCTTGATGTAACATGACCCTTGTATTTTCGATACATTACGAAATTACTACGATCATGTTATTGTTACTTTCAATCGCTGTGCACCTTTCACACGAAATTTGCACAGTTGGATGCAATGATCCCGAAGTTATCAGTGAATGTCATAACAGATTATCAGACAACTTAGTTGGGCACGTATCGGTTATCAATTCCGACTATGATTATGTTAAAATCAATAGAGCTGTTTACTTATATAAATCACTAAATATCAGTGGGCATCGAAAATCAAATGGATATATTGCATATTTGAATAATATGGAGGAAATACAAGATCTCAGTAGGCAATTGCGTATTGATCCGTCAGAATACTGCGAAGCTACATTTATGGTGGTTACAAACAATTACGATATTATAAATTCTACGTTAACTTCACTTTGGGATGTATCCATCTACAAGTCAATGGTTTTATACGAAAACGAAGTATTTTCTATAGATTTTCAGAGGTTTAATTGTCTCAGTGTGACAACAAAACGTGAAAAATGCAAACAATTTGTCGCTAGTTTTGAACCATTGGGATGCACAATGAAGTTAGCGTGGGATGTTAAGCCTCCGTACATAATAGATCCATATTGTCCAGATGACCATGGCGTATTTACACGATTGACCAAAACAATAGCACAACAGTACGGGCATAAACTGCATTTCAATCCACCATCCAGTAAACATGTCATGTCTTTTTACACTAACGGATCAGTCGCTGTATTGAGGAACGAATTTATGCAGAAGTACACAGATATCGATTTATCAGGTGTCAGCTCAATAGTAGTTTTCATGTCATTCTTCAAACAAACGAAATACATCATGGTTGATAGGTACTTGCTTCTTGTTCCAAAGTCTCAAGAAATAGAAAGTTGGAAGCGGATATTTTACATTTTATCGTTAAATGTTGGGTTCCTAGTAATATTTGTTGATGTTATGTTAGTTCTACTGATCTATAGTCAAGACCAAAGGGACTTTATGCAGGTGATATTCTTTTTACTGCAACTAAATCTAAACAGTACAGTGTGTTTGAAGAAATCAAAAACACTAATCACAGCATTTACCGTATTATATTGCCTTATCCTTAGTATATTTGTCCAAGCAAGATTATACAGCGTAATGACAATACCTATATACGAAGAACCAATTACAACAATAGGTCAAATTAAATCATCGCGATATCCTATTATTGCACCGGAAGGTGTGTTTTTTCTTATACACAATATTGACCCAAGTTTTTCAAAATCCCGTGTTACTATATCTCACAAATCAGTCCTGAAGAACATAGACGACTTCTTCATCTTAAATAATTTTATTACGTATGGACAGCAAGTAATGGTTGATCTGTACCCATTACGTACATTCAACAAGATGTCTTTTGGTTCTTCATATACAGCGCTGAATGTGAGAGACTGTTTTCCTTTACTGGATCAAATGAACCATATCATAGGAATTTTGCACCAAAGCGGTTTGATTGAACAATGGAAACGCGAGATGGCATGGTTGTACGCATTAAACACAACTTCCGGTGTGCATCCCGAAGAAAAGTATGCTCAACTCTCAGTGTATGACATATCTATTGCTTTCTGGATTTTATGGATTGGGTGTGCTATATCATCAGTTGTGTTTTTGATTGAGACCGGTTTTCATATTACACTGAAAAGAAGATTATCGATATATTTCCGCATTTGATATGAGACGTTTCTATTATAAATAACTATCTAATCAACAGTGTTAATTTTATTATTAAATGTTTTCTTAGTTCTGGTTTCTGTCATTCCAGATGTATATTAATTAAAAAATAATAACCATTATTTAACCCATCTCGTTAATTCCATTATATGAGGAATCCTATTGAAAATGCAAAAAAAATCAAACAGGGCTGAAAGACCCCGGTCTATGGCCATTCCAGAAGGAGGATTGGCGTGGACATGCTGTTATTATTTTATGTAGTTATTTATTGCTAAAAAGAGACTTCTGGAATAAATTAATTCTAATCTAGTCACTAACTAAAATATATTTCATTGTATAACATAATCAATTGTATCTATTTATTTTACATATTCTCTTCTACAGAGTGAGTCACTAGAATCGCGGTGGTCCATACTGCTTTTACCTTAAAAGATTGAAAAAAACTAATTTATTCAACAGTTGTTTGGCCCATTATTTTCTACAGCGGAAAATTAGTCATGGAAAATTAGTCATGGATGGATGTGGCATTTAGGAGTAAAGAAAAAATATTATATTTCTTAACAGAATGCCCCGTATATCATACTATATTATGAATACACAGGCAACTGCAGGCCATCTTTAAAACTACGTGAAAACTAAATTTTTGCAGATATTATGTAACAACTTTGTCAGACAATCACCTAAACCAGTAAGTAGATGCTAAATTTGAATTAAAAAAATCTGATGTGGCGAGGCACATGACTTTATTACAGTATATACAAAATTAATAATTTAGCTGCATGAGATTCTATTTGATCGAGATCGGTCGTGTCTGCATTAAAATAAAATTAGTTAGCCAGGATTTGACAGATATTCTGCTTCTATTGACAGTAGGTATTGTCAAAGCATCAGCGTTTGACACTACCTACTGTCATTAGAATGAAAATATTTGTCAAATCCTGACTAACTAGTTTTATATTAATGCAGACACGACCGATCTCAATTAAATAGAATTTGCTCATGCAGGTACACTATTAATTTTACCAAAAAATGTCATAGACATAAATTATACAAAATTTATACACACACACATACACACAGACATTTGTTGTACCTTGGTCAAAAATGTTCAAGGGACCCAAAAGGACATATTTCCGCTAAAATCTCAAATTTCTTTGGTACGATTACAATACTTAGTCATGATAAAATAAAAATTAAATACGCGATGGTGACCCTGCCACATATATATATATATATATATATATATATATATTTAACTTTAGATTTTCACGATCGTTATGTATATGTAAAAAGTTTTCGGTCATCTCGTGTAAAAAATTTATTTTATTAGCAACGTTTCTACAAACTCACATCTGCCATTATCTAGCTTTAAAAACTAACTGCAAAACTTTAAACTATGTCAAATAAACTAGTGTCAAAATATTCGCCTTCTATTGCTCTATGACTGTTTCCATAGTCGCACGTGTGCGACTGCGTGTCATGGGTCCACTGATGGTAGCTGATGATGCAGTCCTGCCACTGCCCGTCGAAATCACCAACCGTGTATCATCATGGTGCCTCTGTGTTCTGTGATATACCGGGCCGTAACGTACTTCCTCCAGCAGTGGCTTCCAAACACTGGATAAATTAAGCGCGTCATCACGCTTGTTTAAGTTGTTCGGCCTTCTTGCAATCTCTATTGCTTCACGAAGAAGAGCATAAATTGGCGGTGAGGCATAAATTAGCGACAAATTCTTTGGCGGCTCATAGGGTTGAAACTGGGCATAAGATTAATTTTGACAGTGCTAAGATAATTTCGAAAGACCATATACAATCGGTTCGTGTGGTACGTTCACTAAATCTTACGATGAGACAAACATATTAAAACTCTTTTCTTGTTATCTGACGTTTCGGCGCTATTTGCGTCTTGGTCACAGATATACTGAATTGTGAAAACTAGTAACAGACGCATCGAGTACATACACAAAACCGAGAGAGAGAACCGAGAGAGACACAAAACAGAAAGAAACTGAAGTATTAAATGTATTTAACAACTATAATAACAGGCTTCAATTCACGATGGAAATGCACAATACAAATACAATAAACTTTCTAGACACAACGCTGATACACAAGAACAACAAAATATATACAAAGTGGTACACAAAAGCAACATCATCCCACAGATATTTAAATTACAACTCAGTACAACCACTATCATACAAGATAAGCGTGATTAAAAGTCTTGCTGATCGAGCTATTAAATTATCAAGTCCGGAATATCGTGGTGAAGCTATACGAAAAACAGAAAGCATTTTACAAAAAAACAACTACCCAGAAAGTTTAATTAAAAAGATAATAACGAGACAAAAAGTATTTAACAGTGGCAACCGATTGGCAACAATGACACAACCGACTGTAGTTCCTGAACCAGACACATATAAATATATCTCAATACCATACGTCAAGAACCTATCGGAAAAAATTGGCCGTATAATAAAACCATTTAATATAAAAGTTGCTCACAAAAACATAAATAACCTCACGAAACTTTACACAAGACTAAAAGCCCCAACACCTCTACTAAAGCAATCGCATTGTGTATATCAAATTCCTTGTAACGAATGTGAAAAAGTGTATATAGGGCAAACAGAACAGTTAGTCGAAGAAAGGTTGAAGGGACATAAATACGCCAAAAACATCACAGCTCTGAAGAAACACCAGGAAGACACAGGACACCAGTTTAACTTTAAAGATGTGAAAGTGATACAGAAGGAAAAAACTTAAAAGCAAGATGTGTGTTGGAGTCAATTGAAATATTACAAAATAAAAAAGCAGTGAATGATAGATCAGACATTAATTTGTCAAAGTGTTATAAGTTAATTCTAGAAAATACGTAAATGTTTAAATTTAACCAAAATAAATCTTCAAAATATTGTAAACCAGTTCAAAATTCCATATGACAAGTCTAGCAAGTTTGGATTCTCTCTCTCTCGGTTTTGTGTATGTACTCGATGCGTCTGTTACTAGTTTTCACAATTCAGTATATCTGTGACCAAGACGCAAATAGCGCCGAAACGTCAGATAACAAGAAAAGAGTTTTAATATGTTTGTCTCATCGTAAGATTTAGTGAACGTGTAAAAATTTTTGTTAACAAAGCCTCTATTCCCAAGAAAAATAAACAATTTTTGTGAAAAAGTTGTGTTTTTAATATATTGACAAGGCTAACTAATTTATTTAAATAAATACTATATATATATATATATATATATATATATATATATATATATATATATATATATATATATATATATATATATATATATATATATATATATATATATATATATATACAATATATACCTATATATATATATATATATATATATATTGTTTAACATTTGGCTTTTTCTTCAGTTTTCTAAAATGGAACACCCTGTGTAATTTGTGTTGGCTGGATAACCCTTTACTTTGCTCCAATTTATATCATACACCGAATGTTACCCGTCTTTTGTGATAATTGGAATTTAACGAACATTTGTATTAATATTGCTGTGTATGCAAGGTATTTGATAGTTTGGTGTAAATTGTGTAACGGGTGGTGGAACTGGTAATTTAGAACATATTACCAAATTTATCCTTACACAAAATAATACTGTTTTTAAGATATCAAAAATTTTATATGCATTTTTTTAAGTATAAGTTGCCATTTTTGCAATCGTATACCAAACGAACACGGGATCTAAAAACTTCGAATTACGAATAAAGTAAACCCTAAACCCTATATTGTTAGGTTAACTATCGTGAAAATTTGTTGACTTCTGAAAGTGTTGAACAGACTGCGGTTCTTTGATGTTATTTCTGTGCTCCCACACAAAATCAAAATATGAGCAAAAGAAGCTGATAGGCATCTTTAGAATCGGATTTTTATTCAGAGCTATAAAAATCTATTAAAAACCTTCCAGATAACCAACTTTAAATTCATGTTATCAATTTTACTCATATCATTTTTTATTGTTCCAATTTTATCTCCAGAAAAATAACTTATTTTCATTCAGTTAACAATGAGAGTAAGTACCTATTGTTGGTTGGATTTTGTACTGAATACAAATCAATGCTCAAACGTAGCTCATCTAGTGAGGCTTTAGCGTTTTCTGTGCATTTTGTGTGTGAGCGCACATAGGCTTACAATGAAACCTCCTCCCAAAATTTTTACAAGTTGTTCGCTTTCACTAGAGTCCCCCTAAAAGTACACTGTTTAAGGATTACTGTGGAAAACAATCAAAGCTTCTAAGTGTCCGGGTTTGTACGCCGTAAATTTTCCAAAATGGCAAACTATGTGTTGATAACCGTAATACTTTGCATATGAAGAAGTATAGTTAAATAGGTTCTCCATGGCCTCTTTTATAACCCTTTAAATATTTTGCATCAAGATACCAAACACACTATATACAGAGTCCTATTAAAGTATGTACTAACAGCATACTACTCTTTAATAGTAAATATCACAAAAACTAGTAAAAATAGATATAAGACATACTGAATATAAATTAAAGAGAACTTAAGGAACATAATTTAAAGGGTTTTATCAGCACCTAGCTAAGGATTTAATTATTATCTGACAAAATTTGTAGGACGATATCTGCAAAAATGTACCTACACTTACGTAGTGTTTAAAAATGGCCAACTATTTTCTTAAGTTGGGTATAGTCTCATACAGTTGTAAAGATTGCATATTTAGTGTTCAAAATATGGTGTGATATACAAAACATTCGATTTACAAAAATTAATATTTTTTCTTTCACGTATAAATTTAACATTCTGTATAACTGTAAATAACTCTCCGTTGTAGATAATAATGGGCCACGAAGCTATTGTAAGATTTTTTTACATCTCTTAAGATAGTGCATTATTGACCACCGTGACCCACCGTGCATATTTATTACCTTAATAGCATATGAAATTCTTACTTAATTTAAACATATTTAAACGCCCTCCCAAAATATTCAATAATCCAACTTAATTCTTATTCGAATTATCGATACGAACCTACCATTTACTCACCATTTTCGACAACGATAATATAGAAACACATTAAAACTTTCAAGGATTACATGGCAGGTTGATGTAACATGACCCTTGTATTTTCGATACATTACGAAATTACTACGATCATGTTATTGTTACTTTCAATCGCTGTGCACCTTTCACACGAAATTTGCACAGTTGGATGCAATGATCCCGGAGTTATCAGTGAATGTCATAACAGATTATCAGACAACATAGTTGGGCACGTTACGGTTATCAATTCCGACTATGATTATGTTCCAATCAATAAAGCTGTTTACTTATATAAATCACTCAATATTAGTGGGCCTCGAAACTCAACAGGATATATTGTATATTTGAATAATATGGAGGAAATACAAGATCTCAGTAGGCAATTGCGTATTGATCCGTCAGAATACTGCGAAGCTACATTTATAGTGGTGACAAAAAATTACGATATTATAAATGTTACGTTGACTTCGCTTTGGGATGTATCCATCTACAAGTCAATGGTTTTATACGAAAACGAAGTATTTTCTATAGATTTTCAGAGGTTTAATTGTCTCAGCGTGACAACAAAACGTGAAAACTGCAAACAATTTGTCGCTAGTTTTGAACCATTGGGATGCACAATGAAGTTAGCGTGGGATGTTAAGCCTCCGTACATAATAGATCCATATTGTACAGATGACCATGGCGTATTTACACGATTGACCAAAGCAATAGCACAACAGTACGGACATAAACTGCATTACAATCCACCATCCAGTAAACATGTCATGTCTTTTTACACTAACGGATCAGCCGATGTATTGAGGGACGAATTTATGCGGAACTACACAGATATCGATTTGTCAGGTGTCAGTTCAATAGGAATTTTCATGTCAATCTTCAAACAAACAAAATACATCATGGCTGATAGCTACTTGCTTCTTATTCCGAAGTCTCAAGAAATAGAAAGTTGGAAGCGCATATTTTATATTTTATCGTCAAATGTTGGGTTCCTAGTAATATTTGTTGATGTTATATTAGTTCTACTGATCTATACTCAAGACCAAAGGGACTTTATGCAGGTGATATTCTTTTTACTGCAACTAAATCTAAACAGTACAGTGTCTTTGAAGAAATCAAAAACACTGATCATTGCATTTACCGTATTATATTGCCTTATCCTAGGTATATTTGTCCAAGCTAGATTATACAGTGTAATGACAATGCCTATATACGAAGAACCAATTACAACATTACGTCAAATTAAATCATCGCGGTATCCAATTCATGCAACGGAAGGTGTTTTTTTTCTTATACATAAAATTGACCCAAGTTTTTCAAAATCCCGTCTTACTATATCTCACAAATCAGTCCAGAAGAACATAGACGACTTCTTCAACTTTAATAATTTTATTACGTATGGGCAGCAAGTAATGGTTGAGCTGTACCCATCACGAACGTTCAACAAGATAAATCTAGGTTCTTCATATACAGCGCTCAATGTGAGAGACTGCTTGCCTTTACTGGATCAAATGAACTATGTCATAGGAATTTTGCACCAAAGCGGTTTGATTGAACAATGGAAACGCGAGATGGCATGGTTGTACTCATTAAACACAACGTCCGGTGTGCATCCCGAAGAAAAGTATGCTCAACTCTCAATGTATGACGTATCAATTGCTTTCTGGATTCTATGGATTGGGTGTGCTATATCATCAGTTGTGTTTTTGATTGAGAGCGGTTTTCTTATTGCGTTGAAAAGAAGATTATCAATATATTTCCGCATTTGAAATGTGATGTTCTTATCTGCAAATTTCATTAAGAATTCCTAAGTAATCTAGTTTTAATAACTACTAATCACAGTGTTGATTTTTTTATTAAATATTTTCTTAGATCTGGTCTGTCATCATGGAATTTATTTGAGTAGAAATATAATAACAATTATTTAACTTATCTCGTTAATTACATTATAATTCTGTAAGTAATATATATTTCATTGTATAACATAATAAATTGTATCTATTGATTTTATATATTCTCTGATTCTACAGAGTGAGTCACTAGGTCGCGGTAGTCAATACTGCCTTTTCCTAAATAAACAGAAACAAAATTATTCAAAAGTTGTTTGGCCCATCATTTTCTACAACGGAAAATTGATGTCACATATACAGGATGTTGTTGAAGTGAAGGCAACATTTTATTACTTTATCATACGTACTATGTAAAGTATTGTAATCGGGCCAAAAAAATTTTTTGAGACTTTGGCGTAATATGCTTCTTTGGGTCCCTTGAACATTTTTAACCAAGGCACAAAAATATCTGTGTGTATGTGTGTATGGGTATGTATGTGTGTATCTGTGTATGGATGTGTGTACCAGTTTTTTTGTGGCGACGATTCCGGAGAAACTACTAAAGGTATCGGGACGAAACTTTATATTTAGAAGTTTCATGAGGGTCCAAAGGAACTGGAGTTTTAGTCTTAGCATTTTTGAAAGATTTTGCAAATAAGCCGCCATTTCTGGAATTTCGTCGAAATAGTTAAATAATAAATTAAAGTAGAGGAAATTCTGAATAATTTAAGACTATGAAATTTTTTGGTACAATCAATAGTTTAGCTGCATGAGCAAATTCTATTTCACCGAGATCGGTCGTACTGCATTAAAACTAGTAGACAGGATATGTCAGATATTTTAATTCTAATGACAGTAGGTAGTGTCAAACGGTAATGTTGTGACAATACCTACTGTCAATATAAGGTGCGTTCGAATTTGTACACCGCTACGCGTCATTTGGACGGTGTACCCGGTGTGAACGGAGTACAATATCCGAACGCAGCTTTAATCAACATATTTGTCTAGTTCTACTAGTTTTATTAGTATTTATTATATATATTTATTATTATTTTAATGCAGACATGGCCGATTTCGATCAAATAGAATCTCATGCAGCTAAACTATTAATTATATATATATATATATATATATATATACATACATATTTAGTATGATAAAGTCATGTGCCTGGCAACATCAGATTTTTTTAATAGAATGCCCTGTATGTATATCATACCATATTATAAATACAAAGGCAGTAAAGTAAATATTTTCTGCAATACTCAATTGTTTACAAAAAAATCTGATGTGGCCAGGCCCATGACTTTATCATACTATCTATAAAATTAATAGTTTAATTGCATGAGATTCTATTTGATCGAGATCGGCTATGTCTGTATTAAAATAAAACTAGTAGAACTAGACAGATATGTCGATTAAAGCTGCGTTCGGATATTGTACACCGTTGACACCGGGTACACCGTCCAAATGACACTTACGTGTTAATGGGTGTAAAAAGTGTAACGGTGTACAATATCCGAACGCAGCGTATATTGACAGTAGGTATTGTCAAAAAATTAGCGTTTGACACTACCTACTGTCATAAGGGTCAAAGCATTTGACATATCCTGGCTACTAGTTTTAATGCAGTACGACCGATCTCGATGAAATAGAATTTGCTCATGCAGCTAAACTGTTGATTGTATCAAAAAATTTCATAGTCATAAATTATTCAGAGTTTCCTCTACTTTAATGTATTATTTAACTATTTCGACGAAATTTCAGAAATGGCGGCTTATTTGCAAATCTTTCAAAAATGCTAATACTAAACAACCAGTTCCTTTGGACCCTTTTCAACAGAAAGCTTTTCAGCTCTAAGTTAGGTCATGACACTTCTAAATATGAAGTTTCGTCCCGATACTTTTAGTAGTTTCTCCGTATCGTCGCCACAAAAGAAAACGGGTACACACACATCCATCCACACACAGACATTTTTTGTACCTTGGTGAAAAATGTTCAGGGACCCAAAAAGACATATGTCCGCTAAAATCTAAATTTTTTTTTTGGCGTGATACAATACTTTACATACTACATATGGTAAAGTAAAAAATCTCAAACATGATCACAAACACCTTGTTTCCGAGTTTTCTCAATGTGGCAGATTAAATGCTGGACATCGTATAGATAGATAACATTAACTTAAAAGTCCTGACTAATGGGCTGTACAAGTTTTGAATTGAGTTTACTGCCTTACTTTTTCTGTAATTAGATTGGATATAAATGCAACCTGAATGCACTTACTGGTTGCATCTACTGCGTCTACTATCGGCTGTTGAAAGCAAAAACTATTAGGAGTAACTGCTAATGCGCCCATTATTGTAAAGTTCTACACATTACGGTATATTTAGATAATCATTAACGAATTACTTCTGACGAAAATTATAATAGCTCAATAATGTTCTAAGAAGGTATACCGGGTGACCGACGCCGTAGCTACTGGCATTTATTTTTTTGATACCTGCTAATTGTAGAAAATGCAATTTTTTGGGATACTCTTAAGGTCATTATGACTTCAGGTTTTTCCGGAAATGACGTCATCAGTGAAATTTTAAATGGCACCCTATATTATTTGTGTGATATTTTCAATCAGGATGACATACTGAACATAAAAACATATCGACTGTCAAATTTTATCACCAAGGCAATGTAAACAATAATTTGTTTGTTTATTAATCAAGATGATATCATTAAAATAGTAAAAAATTGCCCAATAAGCACTTCCCAAATCGATTTTGGCCGATATTGTGTTACTGGCACCCTCTACCGTGATTTAATTGGTTTTTGGCCAATGAGTTTTTGACCAATGAGAACTCCAGTTGAAGTTTCTGGCCAATGAGTATTTTTTTCTCGTGTACCTTAATGGTGTACCCTGATTATTCGGTAGATAACATTTTTCCGAATACAATGACACCAAATACTTGATATTTTTCTGAAAATCGTACCGTGAAAATGACGTTTTAAAGCAGGGAAAAAAATATTGGGTTAATGATAAAAATAGGCGTAGTGAGCTGTGGATGAATGGTAATAACCGAATTTGACTGCTAATATGTACTGTATGCTGTTAATTGAGGTTATTGATTGAAAATAAACACAAAGAATATGGGGTGACATTTAAAATTTCACTGATGACGTCATTTCCTAAAAAAGCAATTTTTTCGCCTATTAGCACTTCTCAAAATTTCATTTGTCCATCGTCATAAATAAAAAAAATAAATGGCAGTACCTATGGCGTAGGTCACCCGGTATATTGGAAAAATAACAGCATATTAAGTTCAGTTGATTGAGCTAAACGTTTTGTAATATTTTCTATTTTTATATGTAAACTCGGTCTCTATTCTAAATACACTGATTTGCTGTTAGGTAGATACCTACTCAATAGTAAAAGAACTTTGACAAAACCACAATAATTTTCAGATTCTTTGCATTTAGTATTCAGAATTGTAAATAGATGTTATGTGTTAATAATTATGGTCCATATTATGTAAAGCTAAAAAAAATTAGTTCTTCTGAGTATTGGCACAATATCACTATTGCGAAGGAGTTCCAATCTCCATCTGCATTGTTATTTATAATACACCAAGGTACACCAACAATGTTTCTTAGCACCGTATTTTGAAATCGTTGAATGATGCTGATTGGTAGTTGAATACCATAGCTCCCCACAGGTTTAAGTATCTGTTTGTAAGGTAGGAGTTTATCATACGTCGACAAAGCCAACTTCCTACCAATGAACCAGTAGATTTTGTTGTATCTTATGACCAATCTCTCTCGTTTCTTTTTAACATGTACTTTCCAGCGAAACTTGGTGGCCAGCTTCATACCAAAATATTATGCCGTGTTCGTGTAAGGTACGGTGGTGTTATTTATTAGTACTGGAACGTATTGTATTCACTTGTTGGTAAAATTTATGTGGACGGATTTGCTTTTGTTCAATGAAAATAGCCATCGTTGCATTCCATCACTAATATTGTTGACATCATTCTGCAGTTTTAGTGTTGATCCTTGTATCTACTGAAATGATAGCAGTGCCATGAGCAAACGTGGCAACTGTAACACCATCTGGTTGCGGAAGATCGTGTGTGTAAAGAAGGTACAGAATTGGGTCACGACATTTTCAATTGCAGCAATTTATTTATTATGATTGACATTATCTTAGAACATAAAATCATGCTATTCATTCTATAAATATTTCTTTTTTAAGACAGGTCCTCAGAAGCTCAACACAGAACGCCGAAAGCGATAAACCAATTCCTAACCCTAAAATTATAAACGCATACTGAAGATCCCTCAAATTTAAAGGTTGTAGCTCGGTGTCTCTTTCAGCATTCGAGTAGTTGGCAGTGATCAGATAAAACCATTTAGTATCAGACGTCCATTTCAATATCAAACCAGTCTCATGCAACCTGCTGATGCTACGATCAATTTGCTCCAACAAATAAAAGCAAGGTTTCACCAGTATTGATAAGAAATACGCTTGCATGAAATATGTTTCATAAAGCCCATCATATTGCGGATACATAAGTAACAGAAATGCCTGGGAGTCCGTATAAAAATTCCTGTACTTGACGAATTTTTCTAATAATGTCAGTTTTGATTCGTTCGTGTTTTGATAGCGACCAAGTGGGACTGGGTCCGGAAATTGGATGTTAAACACAGCGACTGCTGCACTTCTTAGCACGATGGGATACTTCGATGAATACAGAGCTTTTAAACTTGCGATGGGTTCTTCGTATAATGGAATTTGGTGTAACTATTCAATCTACCTTGGATGTATACAGATATAATCATGGCGTATAACAATATCCAGCTAGATAAGAACCTAATATGCTTAAACATTTTCGCATTTATCGATACACACAAATTTAAACCGTATGCCATCATGACTAACCTACCAATATCCGATTTCATTTCTACAAAGTGGCACTTTACCAGCCAGATTACGAAGAGATATGACAGATTTATGGTTACAATTAAAATCCAAGCTAAACCAGGCAATAAATTAGATATCTTATCCCATTCAGAAGCTTTGTCTGGATTTGGAAGTAAACCAATTAAAACATCTCTGAAAACATATGTAGTGTACGCCACGTTTCGTAATGGCATGTATGAATTTTGTGGACGCCCAGCAAATATATCGCATATGTTATTCCTAAACTCCATTCCTAATAAATTATGAGTAAAAGTGTTGTCAAACTGTTCCATGTACTTTGAATTCCGCGGATTGAACTGCAATCGCAAACTATACCGTTCCGCAATGGTTCTTAGAACACTGATGATAAATCCCGGCGTTCTTGCCATTGGGTTGATCACAAATGGTGGCATAGCATCCCAAGATACTTTTACTGTGCAATTTCGAATTTCAAAGTTAGGTAATATTTTATCATTGGCTGATTTTAGCTGTATATCCCAACATGTGAATGCATCAAAATCTATCATGTGCAGATCTACATTGCTTGCAACTATGACTTTATGAATAAAGTACTTCCAGAATATCTCAAAAATCGACTTAACGTCAATTTTGTTCTCAACGACAACAATATAGAACGATCTACAGTATGTCATATTATTTCTAGTCAATTCAACTAGCATATGCTCAAGTTTCTCAACGCCGGTGTAGTTTATAATGTAGTTATGGAGTGTTTTCTGTAGATCCGTCCTAATTATCATATGAGATTTGTAGATAAACGTTGGTTTGGTCACCTCTGGAATGACATGCTCAAAGTCTATTAAAGCTGTACTCCCTTCTAGGCGATTAAAGAACCCATTTGCATTTGTTTCGTTAAAAGGTCTAACTAATGAGCATTGTAATGCAATAAGTACCATTATTCCTAAATATTCAACCATATTTCATATACCTCTACAATAAACTGGTATGTTTTATTGCTATCCAACTACCAGTACTTAATAATGTTTCACAGGTAATTAAGAATCGTATTCTTGAGTGCACTTTATAGGAGCAACGGTTATTCTTGATATCTTTTAATACACATTTACTGGTCAATTAATAAGTGTTCCTGGGAAAAGAAGAAATGTCAGAAGAGCATTTAACTCATCATTGCTCTTCTTTCTTCAGTTTCCAATTCTCAATTTTGTCGTGTCGTCGCTACAGGAATTTTCAGGCGACTTTACGCAATTATTGCTGAAGGGCTGTACTATCTGCAATAATGCTTACACAGCGTGGTAAACAGAAAAGGTAGTATAGGTACCCATAATTTATTGTAAATATTGGATAAGCAAATCAAAACTGAAAGAAAAAATGTATATATTCGTTTTTGTGGACCTTGTGTCATAAATTTTTAATTTGACATTGTCATTGCTCGGCCCTAATTATCACATCAATATTTTCCCTATCGTGTTTATTATCATGTGAATAGAATAATTAATTATTGTAGAAGTGGAACCAAATTAGGTTTTTATATCGAACTCGTTGGAACTATATAATCGTGCCAAAAAAATTTGAGATTTTAGCGGAAATAAGTCTTTTTTGGTCCTCTGAACATTTTTGACCTAGGTACAAAAAAATGTCTGTGTGTGTACTGTGTAGGTACCCGTTCATTTTGTGGCGACTATTCCGGAGAAACTACTAAAGGTATCGGGACGAAACTTCATATTTGGAAGTTTCATAACCAAACTTAAAGATGAAAATCTTTCTGTTGAGAAGGACCCAAAGGAACTGGAGGTTTAGCCTTAGAATTTTGGAAAGATTTTGCAATTTCGTCGAAATAGTTTATTAATAAATTAAAGTAGGGGAAATTCTGAATAATTTATGACTGTGACATTTTTTGGTAACATTAATAGTTTAGCTGCATGAGCAAATTCTATTTCATCGAGATCGCTCGTACTGTATTAAAACTAGATAGCCAGGATTTGTCAGATATTTTGATTCTAATGACAGTAGGTAGTGTCAAACGCTGATGTTTTGACAATACCTACTGTCAATATAGTCAAAATATCTGTCTCCTTCTAGTAGTTTTATTTTAATGCAGACATGGCCAATCTTGATCAAATAGAATCTAATGCAGCTACCCTATTAATTTTATATATAGTATGATAAAGTCATGTGCCTGGCCACATCAGATTTGTTTAATATTAACATTTAAAACACTAAAGCCGTTTATGACAAAAAAAATCGCGTTATATTAGGTGTGTTTATACAGAATTAGACAAAATTACTGGAACATCCAGGAAACTTTGTTTTCCGTTTTCTAATAGAACAGCATTACAATTTTTAATTCTAAGAATTTTTTGTAGGAAGAATTTTTTCATGAGATGCATTATTTTTGAGTTAAGTATAATTATTTTAACCAAACGTATAAAGAATAAAAAAATCAAGAAAGAATACCACGTTTTTTTTTTTATTAATTAACATCACCTCATAGGTAATTGTGTATAACACCTAGTCTGATGACTATCTAGCTATATTAGTCTAACCTAAATTGCTACGTATAAAAAGTGTTCGATATTAAGTGTTCCCCATTGGTGTAACTTAAATTTAGTTTGGATACTGACGCTTTAAACACACTGCACGTTGCTCTGCTTTGTTCACCGATCACTCACATAACACTGTGTTCTGCTTTTTTAACATCACTTCACCAACTCAAAAGGTTTAGTTCTTTTGAGTCTTCGCACACTGTCACAATTGCCAAGAAGCTGGATTGCCCCAACATTCGTGTGCTGGAGAAGTCTGTTCTGATGATTCCCTACAAACTTTCCAATTTCGTTGGTTACTAATTCCATCTCAAGATCCCTGTGGAGATTTCTGTTTCTTATATACCAAGGTGCACCCACGATGTTTCTTAGCACCTTATTTTGGAAGTGCTGAATGATGGCGATATTGCTTGGCTTAGTGCTGCCCCACAGTTGGATACCATAGGTCCACACAGGTTTAAGTATCTGCTAGTAAAGTAGGAGTTTATTATATGTCGACAAAGCCGACTTCCTACCAATAAGCCAGTAGATTTTCTTGTAACTTATGCCCGATTCTTCTCGTTTCTTTTTAACGTGTGCTTTCCAGCGAAGCTTGGTGTCCAGCGTCATACCGAGGTATTTTGCGGTGTTCGAGTAGGGTACGGTAGTGTTATTTATTTTCACTGGAACGTGTTGTATTCGCTTATTGGTAAAATGTATGTGAACGGATTTGGTTTCGTTCAATGCAATTAGCCGTCGTTGCACCCAATCATTAATATTGTTGACGGCATTCTGCAGTTTTAACGTTGCTCCTTCAACATTTGTATCTACTGCCATGATAGCAGTGTCATCACCAAAGTGGCAACGGTAACACCATTTGGTTGCGGAAGATCGTGTGTGTAAAGAAGGTAAAGAATTGGGCCAAGTACACTACCTTGTGGTACTCCATTATCTTGCTTTATACGGAAGTATCTGTTAGAAAGGTATGATTTTAATAGTTGGGTATACTCGAAGGGTAGTATCTGTTCCAGCTTATAGAGTAGGCCTTCGTGCCAAACTTTGTCGAAGGCTTTTGCCACATGCAGGAAAATAGAGGAGCATATTATTATTATACAGTGTGTCTCACGGAACGTTGGATTGTATCGGTACTTTTGTTATTATTAGAGATAGAAAGTCGGTTAAATAGACAAAGTAGTTCATATTTATGTGCTCTTTCATAGTCTGTTCAGAAAATAGTTGAATTCCAAACGGTTCTCAAGCTATTTTGAAAAAACCAAAAAATGTCATTTTCTAATTATGGTCATAACTTATTTATTAGTGATCCAATCAAAAAAGCGTTTGGACAATATAAAGGCACTTTTTTGTCTACAATTTGATTATGTCAGTTTAAATTTTTTTTCGCCAATGAATTCGTCAGAAACTAACGAAACTTTTGTTTTTCTTATGGACGCCATATTGGTTTTATACAAGTGGTACCTATTCAGAACTATCATAACCACCAAGATTGCCGGAACTTACCCCTTGTGATTTTTATCTATGGAGTGACTTAAAAAATAAGGTGTATGGTGTTTTTAATTTTGGAAACGTTGGGGAGTTACGTGACACCGCCATCGCCGCTTTCAGTTCGATTGACAGAAGAACCCTCGGTAAGGTCACCGTATTACGGAATGACGTGAAAAATGCCTCCACGAAAATGGCGAGATTTTTGAAAACATTATTTAGTTTGTTAAAATGTTGTTACTATTTCATGTTATGTAGTTAGTACAAATAAATGCATTCCAAAATTTTATTGTAACTTGACTATGGGCACATAAATACTGCATCACTCAAATATGCTTTTCATGGCACCATGCGATTTTCAGATATTTAAAAAGAACTTAAATTTTGTCGGCTTATTGTGTTCTAAATATAGCATGTGGCATACCAAATTACTCAGAAAAAAATTCTGAATCCAAACATGTATAAAACCAATATGGCGTCCATAAGAAAAACAAAAGTTTCGTCTCTTTCTGACGAATTCATTGGCGAAAAAATTTTAAACTGACATAATCAAATTGTAGACAAAAAAGTGCCTTTATAATGTCAAAACGCTTTTTTGATGAGATCACAAATAGAGAAGTTATGACCATAATTAAAAACATTCATTTTTTGGTTTTTACAAAATAGCTGGAAACCATTTGGAATTCAACTGTTTTCTGAACAGATTATGAAAGAGCACATAAATATGCAATACTTTGCCCATTTAACCGACTTTCTATCTTTAATAATAACAAAAGTACCCATACAATCCAACGTCCCGTGAGACACACTGTATATACAATTAAATAGAATTAAATTATATGATCAAACCACCAAATTAAAATAAATGTGTATGTATGCAGGAAAATGCTTAATTTGAAGTTCAAGAGTTTTAAATAATTGCTTATAAGTTTATAACTCAAAAATGACGCATTTTATAAAAAGAAAATTATTTATACAAAAAATTCTTAGAATTAATCATTAAATTAAAAACATACAGGTGTTCTATTAGAAAAAAAAGAGTTTTTCCATAATAAAATGAGCACTCAGTATATTGAAAATATAATTAAATGACAGCTTGTTTAAACTTAAAACTTGTTGCTTATAACTCAAAAATGATGCACTATATAAAAAAAAATCCCACAAAAATTCCTAGAATTAATCTTAGAATTAAAATACGTAAAACTATATAGTGTTTTTTTTTAAAGAGAATGTTAAAAAATTTCCATAATAAAGTGAATACCTGTATATTAAAAATATATTTAAACGATAGTTTGTTTAAACCAAAAAAACTTTTGTTTGAAAATTGTTTACGGTTGGACAATATTTAAGTGTTCCGGTAGTTTTCACTAACTCTATATTTATTGATATTATTAATTGTTGATATAATCTAGTGCATTGTTAGAAAGTATTGTTGGAATAAGGTTATTATTGTGTTCGAGTAATTCATAAAAATATAAAGTTGACGACCCGCCCCGCATTGCTCAATGCTTGCAAAAGCCTCGACGTTTGGTAACCTAATTAACGATAGTGACGTATTTGGGAAATTGACATAACGAGCCAAATAGCGGAGTAGTCAGAAGATGTGTATTTGTCTATATGCACAATTAGACATCCGACACCATGAGGTGCCCTGCCTTGGTGGGTGTCAGTTTCATAAATTGTCAACGTAAACTAACATCCATATACAAGTGCGTAAAACCGGATAAAGTTTTATTTACATTCACCCCGGCCTGGACCATCCCAATAAAGAGCTACGTACCGATATGACATAAGTTCATAGTGTTTAGAAAACCATAGTCAAATACTAAATAAACACCATACCAAAAATTTGACGTACGTCTTGCAACAGTTTTTCTAAAACTTAAAAGCGTTTTCCTAAAGCAGTCAATCGAAGTGAATTCCATGTTCTGTTGACGACATACAATACACGTACCTACACATGGTCATGTAGGAGTACGCCTCGATGCGAATGGCTTATACGTGACTATCTCCATGGCTGGCCTCTCGACTTGAATTGGTGAGAGGAAGGTCAGAACAAGCTCAAACTATGACATACCAAACTTAGACAGCCATTGTGCGTAACATTTCTCTATTTTTTCGAAAATATTAAAAGCATAATTCTATCTATTACCAGTATTGCTGTGGAAGTACAGTGCTTCATGCAATCAGTGGGAGAATGAATAAAGCCTGGACATATCCTGTTCTTCGCCAGTTCCTAGGCGACTAATTTGAAGTGTAAAAATAAGAAGAAAAAACAAAATTCGACCGCTGCCGCCAAGAGTTTAAGGACCAAGTATAGTGACGTGACCGCACCGTAATAACGTAGCGTAAAAAGATCAATGTACATAATTTCCACTCCGCGATTATAGTGAGTCTCTGTAAACCGTAAAGTTCGTTCTCGACCGCAACGAATTTCATCTCCTGCGTGTTATGTCTTACGTTTTCCGGCGTATGCGCGCGTATGGCGCCATCTGTACGTATACCGGCGAATGAATAGCAGTTTCCAGTAAGTTGTAGGTTAACTGTTACCATTTCGATAGATTGTGGCAACGAGAACAGAACGCAAACGACATCAGAATGAATTGTTGCTGCAACAAGCTCTTCGTCCATAATTTATTATATCTACCACGATCTACCACTGCTTAATACAATCAACAATAACACTGACATGTGAGGTTATGTGCCGTCTTCTCTAGCTGGCGCTCAATTGGTTTGAGATCATTGCGGCACTATAAATACTAATTTCGTCGTCCGGAACGGCATGCGGTACGACAGGTTACGGATTGCGTTTTTGCGGCACTATACTTGGTCCTTAAACCTGTTTATTTATGTAAGGACTAACACCACCATTGAAGTCAAAATTAGTACATTAAGTTCAATCATATGCGTTTTATTTGTAATTTTACGAAAATCTTCTCTGATGTATAATACATATTTTTTAAAGAAATTTTAAAACTTGAAAAGTGTGCTTTCGTGATTCAATGCTCTCGCGGCGCATGTAATTTTTTTAGATAAAGTGCATTTTATAAGCAACTTGACCTGTTTCAGCTGGTACAGGGTCGGCAGTTTATTTTTTGTAATACCTGACCAAATGTCAACAATTTGATATTTGTCTTACACCCAAAAAACTAGATTAGATCCTCACTAATAAACTCTAAAGCTATTTCCTCGATTGTTTTCTTATGAAACCTATTCAAAGCTAAATAGAATTGAAAAGAGACTAATAATAAAAAAAAGATGCTGATGAGGTCATAAAAGTCTTAAGGAAATAGATAGAAAAATCTGAAAATAATGTCTTAGTACCTATGAACTATAATTTTAATCGATATAGTCTTAGATTTTGGTTTTAGCACAGATATTAACATAGTTATCGGGTTTTATTCTCTACTCAATTTCCACTCTGTATAACCGGGTTAATATATACGTAGTGCTGAATTACTCAACAGTAGTCATGTAATCGTAACTAATAAATATTAATATAACAACCGCATATATTCATTATTACAAACTACATAAATTATTTAGTAAATTACAGCAATTTGGATATATGACACTGTATACTGTGTTGGGAAAAATTATAGATTCATTAATATAACTAAACCCGAAAGGGCAATTTTAATTAATTATTAAGGGTTCAACCACTTCAACCGGAAACGTGACCAAACTTTTTGTCTTAAATGGAACATCCTGTATTTTTTTGGTATCTTCCAGGTACCAAGCGAAGCAGATACCAAGAATCTTCCAAGACAGTGAGAATATTTGGTGTTGGTCCATTCAGCTAAATATATAAGAATATAACAAAGAATACAAATAAGCATATTAAAAAGCTTTTACCTGCGAAGTCAACGGCCAACACATTCTTAAACTCAACATTTTACAACTTTTTACTAACGTGAATATGATCTCTATGTGTAATAAGTTGATATTGGCGGCAAACGGAAATGGCCATATTGTTACGTAGCTCTTAATGGGGACGGCTCTAGGTCAGGATGGAGATGTATAAATAAAAGTCGCAGTGTTGTTTACATCGTTCGTGTATTGCTGACCATGCAGAATTAATTTGCACGCTTGCCACAAAGGAATGTCTGTGTTCCGATATGAAAAGCCTGACGTCTGCATTTCTGGACAAGCAACTGTCTGCAGGTTGGGTTGGATGACCTGACCTCAATTGTACAATGCAATTAAACTATACTTCGTAACAATATTCTCAAACGGTGGTTTGGGGTGGCGCTGCGGTCATTACGAGGGGTTCGACCAAGGGTTTAAGCGAACGACGCTTCCTTCTTATTTTAGCCATCATGGGGTAAAGACGTGTTTTCTTAAGAGCAGGGGCTCTATAAGATAACTGTGGTGTCTCGTGTTTCTTGTGCTCAACCGAAATAATAAGGTATTTATTCGTTGTCTGTACTTGCTGATTTGTCCATCTCTGCCAAAGAATATTATATCATTGTTTTAGCATTAGCATTCAATTTTCATGTAAGCAGTTCTGCATTGTTGTATATATTTTTGTTAATAGATTTTATTGTGGTTTTCTTCGGCATATTCATTTTAGAATAATATAAACCTGTCCCTTTTAATGTCCCTTTTATAGTAAAGGATTTAGCCTTGCATATAGTGATTAATAATTAGGGAGTTCAAACTTCTCTGACAAAATCTCAGAGAAAGAACTCAGCATTTGAAGCCTCCGTAAGAGAGAGAGATAATTAATTCACGCTACCGTAAGATTAATTAAGATTGCGTTATTAAGTCAGTTAGCGTCGCCAAGCGTCGCTTGGGGCGAGTTACCACCTTCAACATGTGGGGTTAAGGTTAGGTAGTTGAGCAAAGTCCTAACAGGGGCCCCCTTCAGTTTAGAGTTGATTAAAGTATAATAATAAATATTGAGAAGGGTGTCCGCCCTATCACATATGCTTAAGATGGCAGGATAGACGAGTTACATTTTTTTGAGAATCTTAGATCATTTTTAAATCAATGTAGATTGGACATAGAGGGTTTATTGAATGGCCAGTCTGTTCCCCCAATCTTATTTCAATGAATTTTATTTTCGACGGGGATACTTAAAACAAGTTCTATTTACTACGATAACAATCTCCAAAATCAATCAAAAACAATATTTCAAATTCTTCTTTTCAGTTAATATATTTCTGCTAATGTAGGAACAGACATATTTCAACAATATAAAAAGGAAACACTATCACAAAGTATGCATTTAATGTCACAAAACATACCATTTAAATTTGCTACATTATAATTAACGTGTAACAATTACATAAAAGTCTGAAATTACAATACACTCTAAATTATTACAAGAATTCTATGTTAATATTTATAAAACATTCTATATATGAAATGGTGGAATTTGACCATTTGCGATTTAGAATAGAATATCAGAAGCTCTATACAAAACACGGTCAAAGATAAAGCAATTCCAAACCCTAAAACAGCAAACACATACTGTAGATCCTTGAAATACAGTGGCACTGCGGAATCTGTTCCTATATATGTGTAGTTTGCAGTAGTCCCGTAAAACCATTTGGTATCAGATATCCATTTCAGTATCAGCCCATTTTCATGCAATTGTTTAATATTTTTATCAATTTGCTCTAACAAATGAAAGCAAGGTTTCACTACAAAAGATAGTAAATACGTTTCAATGGTACGTGTACTGTAAAGTCCTTCGTATTGTGGATACATGATTAATAGTGATAACTGCGTATCAGTATAGAAATTTCTGTATTTGACAAATTTTTCTACTAAGGTCAACCTCGTATCTGCAGTGCTCCGATAGCTGTTTTGTGATATATTTAAATTTTGTATGGTGTTAAATCGAGCGACTGACGTACTTCTTAATATGTAGGGGTATTTAGAAGATGCCATGCCTTCTAAAGTCATTATCTGTTCCTCGTATAATGGAATTGTAGTGTAGCTATTCAATCTACCTTGTATGTATACTGATAAAATCATCGCATACAACATTACGCAGCTAGCAATAACCCGAATATTCTTACTAATTTTATATGTTACTGGAACGCACAAATTCAAACCATATCCCATCAAGAGTAAGCTACCAACATCCGAGTCCATCTTATTACTGTAGGTTGTTATTAACCAGATAGCTAATACAAATGTAAAGTTTACGATTAAAATTAAAATCCAAGCTATACCAGGTAATATGTGTCTTATCTTTTTCCATTCAGAAGCTTTATCAGGGTTTGGAAGTAACACGACCAATACATCTCTGAACATATATCCAGTGTTTTCTATGTTTGGCAATATCTTACCAATATATACTGGTTTGCCTGAAAAAATGTCGCTTGTATTGTTCTGAAATTCCTCACCTAATATATTATGGGTGAAAGTATTATCAAACTCTTGAATGTACTTATCACTTGGCTCATTGAAATGTAATTGCAAATTGTAGCGTTGTCCGATTGTTGCTAGGATGTTGATCATAAAACCTGGCATTTCTGCCGATGGATTGAGGCAGAATGGTGGTACAACACCCCAAGAAACTCTCATTGAGCAATTTTTCATTTCAAATTTTGGTAAGATTTCGTCGTTTATTGTCGACAGCGAGATACTTCCACACGTAAATTTATTTAAGTCTATTGTATGCAGGTTTTCATTGTTTATGACAATAACTTTACTGATGAAGTACTTCCAGAATACTTCAAAAATCAACTTAATGTCAAAGGTCATCTCTAATAGAACAATATAAACTGCTTTGCAGTAAGTTTTATTATCTTTGCTCAACTGTACTAACATACCATCAATTTGGCAAAGGTCAGTAAAATTTATAATGTAGTTTTTAAATGGTTTCAGTAGTTTTCCTGAAGTAATTATATCCGATTCGTAGATATAAATTGGTTTCGTTGCCGCTGGAACATCATCCGTAAAATCAATTAATGCTGTGCTACCGTACAGTTGACTAAATAACCCTTTTACATTTGGTCTGTTTAAAGGCATAACCACGATATATTGTGAAACAAACACTAACATTATTCCCAAATATCTACCCATATTGTTGATATCTTCTCTGATAAAATGCTGGAGTATAAAAAGGCTTACATTCAAGACTGAAATGAAGATAGTTTTAAAACAATCACAATAGAAATCGACTTACCAACCGGACGAACAAAAAACCCACCAGACCCTCTCACCACCGTTTGCCCGAGATGGGACCAATCGTTCAATTTTCGAGGCGAGAACAGAGGAAGGAATCGGCATATGCAAGCATTTTGTAACTTTATACATATGATATATAGTGTTTTGTATTGATTTGTTAAATAAATTATATTTTTGCTTCCAAATGAACCTGTTTTTATGTGTATAATTTATTCATTTTATACAGTAGTTTTTCCCGCCAAGTAACGTTCTTCTAACGACATTAAGTTTCTTTAGTATGATAAATTATTGTAACCATGCCGAAAAAATAATTTGAGGTTTTGGCGGAATGTGTGTGGGTGTACCCGTTTTTGTGGCGACGATTCCGGAGAAACTACTAAAGGTATCGGGACGAAACTTCATATTTAGAAGTTTCATGATCAAACTTAGAGCTGAAAAGCTTTTTGTTCAAAAGGGCCCAAAGGAACTGGATGTTAGTCTTAGCATTTTTCAACGATTTTGCAAATGAGCCGCCATTTCTGTAATTTCGTCAAAATAGTTAAATAATAAATCAAAGTAGAGGAAACTTTGTATGTCTGACATTTTTTGGTAAAATTATTGGTTTAGCTGCATGAGCAAATTCTATTAGATCGAGATCGGTCGTGTTTGCATTAATATAAAACTAGTTAGGAAGGATCTGACAGATATTTTCATTCTAATAACAGTAGCTCAAACGCTGATCAAGAATCGCAGCTAAACTATTAATTTTATATATAGTATGATAAAGTCATGTGCCTGGCAACATCAGATTTTTTAATTTTAGTTTTACTAAAGTCATATACTTAAATTAAAATAAAAGCTTAGATTTCCATTATACACGTGGAATTGTAATAAGTACTCAATAGACACTGTTTTTCGTGAAAGTGTTTATTTAAACTTAAGAGTGACCAGTCGCTAACGCATCATCAGACTCTCCTGCAAATTACGCATACTAACTCAATTAACCCAACATTGAGAAGTAAAAATCACTTACGTGTCAAAAGGTTAAAATAAAACTGTAGGTATACACTCGCACAACTCCTCTAGACGAAAAGCCAGTATCGGCTTTAAAAGATCTGAAATATTCAATCCATCCAGAAGCATTGGTCCTTTCTTCGCTGTTCGCTGTTGATACGCGTCAATCGATAGTATATTAGTATGATAAATCCACTTTTACAGTTCAAGTTTGCAGATTCAATCAGGTGTCGCAAATAGCACTTTTAATAAAATAAATAAAATATCAGAATGTGTGAAATAATTTTTACCGTAAATATGTCCGTTTAATAGCTCCTACAATAATTAAAATTAATCATAGTATCACAATTCCCCGAATATCACTAGATCATGGCTAATAATACTCTATTTTTTAAACATTTTAGACGTCTACAATTTTAAAATGGTAAGTAGTAAAAAAACACCGTTTTTTATAGAAAAGTTTAGTGAGCTATAATTTTGGTCATAGACATTTTTTAAATATCTTATGGTTTCGGAGTTTAGTTCTGAAATATCTAAAATTGTTTAAAATTGCGAAATCGCGACCGTTTGCGAAATTGCGCAAAACCACAAACCTTTGATGGTATCGATAGCTTTTGGATGCCAGGCTGTAATAAAATTTGCGGACGCCATAGAATATTGAAGCTCAACACATTTCGCGTCGGATCACAAAGTGGCAGCAGTATTGGAGTTATTTCCCTTCTTTTTACTGATTTCACTGTAGGTGTGATAAGTTGAAATTTGGCGCGAACAAGAGCGTCCATATACCGTAGCGGTTTTTGGAGAGGGCGTGAGCATCGCATTCAGGGGGTGCGTGTGACGGTTAAAACGCGGAAGACTTCCTTCTTATTCTATCCATCATGGGGTAAAGACGTGTTTTCTTAAGAGCAGGGGCTCTATAAGATAACTGTGGTGTCTCGTATTTCTTGTGCTCAACCGAAATAATAAGGTATTTATTCGTTGTCTGTACTTGCTGATTTGCCCATCTCTGCCAAATTAAGAATATTTTTGTTTAGGATTAGCAGTCGTATTTCATTGAAGCAGTTCTGCATTGTTGTATATATTTTTGTTAATAGATTTTATTGTGGTTTTCTTCGGCATATTCATTTTAGAATATATAAACCTGTCCCTTTTATAGTAATGTATTTAGCCTTGCACATGGTGATTGATAATTAGAATGAGTTCAAACGTCTCTGACAAAGACTCAGAGAAAGAACTCAGCCTCCGTAAGACCCTCCGTAAGAGAGATAATTAATTCACGCTACCGTAAGATTAATTAAGATCACATTTTTAAGTGTTAGCGTCGCCAAGCGTCGCTTGGGGCGAGTTACCACCTTCAACATGTGGGGTTAAGGTTAGGTAGTTGAGCAAAGTCCTAACAGTGGCCCCCTTCAGTTTAGAGTTGATTAAAGTATAATAATAAATATTGAGAGGGGTGTCCGCCCCATCACATAGGTACCTTTTACTTATACTTATAATTAATTTCTGTGTAATTTGAGATTGATTATAAAAGTAAAATAATAATAAATATTCATGCCACCGTAATTAACTTAATAGAAAACTAGTAAAAACTGTTTCTGGTATGATTTCTTCCATAGAATCTGAAACTGAAGGCAGTAACTAATTCTGCATGTAGACCAGTATAAATTAGTGATACAAAACAAACAGATTCTACGAAAAAAGCAAACCTGAAACAGTGTTAACTTGTTCGATTTTGTTCATTGTTGGCCGGAATATTTATTTACCTTAGATTGTTGTATTTTTAACAAATTATGTATTTGAAAATATGTTAAATGCTCTTAACCTAGACTCAAATGTTAATTGCTTAATTTTTTTTATTGCGTTAAGTAACTGTAGTATGTACATTTAATATAGTAGAAAAAAAAACATCTCCTTAATTTATTTTTTTAAACTATTAAATTAAACTTATTCTTGATATTGAGTCCCATGGGGCACGAGTTAACTTAATATGTACTAACCTATCTAAGATTTCACGAAATTTGAACAAACTACGAGGTTCCTCCTAACGTAAAACAAGTTCAAAAATAATATATTCAGACCTATAATACGGTTAGTACTCACATTACATTTTTGTTAAATTGCAAACATCAGAAAACCTAGAGTAACATTCGGTGTATGACATACTATGTAGATATAAATTAAAGAGGTAAATTATTGGAATTAATCAGTTAATTTGAGAATAATTGTATTTCTAACAATCGGAAAAAGTATATGCCGTATGGTAGTCGGTATGGTAGTATAATTTTTAAGGGATAACATAAAATGTTCTTTGGAATCGATTTCATCAGAGTTATCTTCAGTCGATTATTAGTATATTTTCTGTGGAGATACTAGTAGTTAGCCTCCCTTTAAAATTCGTAAATTATTAACATGTCGAAACCCTAATTTTTAAACTTGACGATCTACGCCAGACACATTATTGTGTTTCTTCTGACCATTACATTCTCGACAATGAAAACAATAAGACTGGCTGTTAGTCCAGCAGACAAAATCACAAATGTATAGTGAATATCATTTAAGGAAACTTCTATTGCATCTGTTTTCGCTATTTTTGTGTAATTTGCAGTTGTCGCGTAATGCAATTTGATGTCAGAGATCCATTTCAAAATCAATCCGCTTTCGTGCAGTGGTATAATGTTATCATCGATCTGTTCATTAAGATGAAAGCACGGCTTCATTTGAAAAACTGCATAGTATACTCTCAGAGGTATAATGGCGTATTGTCGATCATACTGAGGGTATCTAAACAAATAAGCGCGCTGAGCTTCGGTAATAAAATTTCGATTTCTCATAAATCTATCAAGTATATCGAGCTTAGTTTCTGTCGTTGTGGTTGATTCATCGGCGTCCTCATCATTGTCATCGCCTTGGACATTATACGCATGTTTATACCAGGCAAGTGAGGATGGTACAAGTACCACTGGATATATTCCCAATCGTGGATCTTCTAAAGCAGACGTTGGCCGTTCGTAAAGAGGAATTGTGCTGAAACTATTTAACGATCCTTGTAAGTTTACAGACAGAACCATCATATAGAATAACATAAAACCAGATAATAATCTCATTCCTTTGTGGAAGCCAGCATCACTTGCCGCACCCAGATGAAAACCAAAAATAGTGAGAATAATAGCAACAACTTTAGAATTCAACCATCTTACGGTGCCGTATTTGATAAAATTCGCTAAAACAACTAACAATACATCTACCAATATAACAAGCATCCACTGTACTGGAGAGAGCAAATACTTGATTGTGTCCCATTGTGATAACTTAAACGACAACGGAGTGAGGATAAGATTTTCGTCCCTTAAGATGTACTTCGAATCATGTACACCCTGTATAATATATGACATATCTCTGAGAGTACAAAACATATCGGTAATATTATTCTCAAATTCGTATATCAATTCGTTATGTGTCATTGTTGCATCTATCTCCTTCATATGGCGTTCAGATTGTTTGAATTCTAACGAGAATTCGAATTTTTCGCTGATTGTTCGTAGTACACTGAATGTTATACCTGGACTTCTGTCTAAGATAGGGTCTATCATATATGGTGGCCTGATCGCCCATGCCAATCTAATTGCACAATTACGCATCACAAACTTTGGTATTGTTGTGCAATCGTGGGCCTTTATGATAATATCTGTGCATCTAAAATTATCGAAGTCAAGCGTGTAAATGGTATTGTTATGAATTACTATAACTTTGTAAATAAGTTTAGACCAGAGTTTTTGGATTATTGGTTCAATATCCTTCTTGTCATTGACTACTAGGAGATATGTTGCTTTGCAATAATTTGTTTTGTCCTTAACTAGACTAGTAGTCACATTATCTAAATTGGCTATATTGCTAAAATTAACCATTATGTTTAGTTGTTTTCGCCACGACCCATTTGTTATGTTATTCCAAGTATAGACGTAAATAACGCTATTTATCTCAGTGATATATTCCTGAAAATCAATTGCTACTGTGTCCCACTTAAGATGAGCCAAAACATTGTGAATACAATGTAGGTTTTGGCCTCCAGTAGAAATGAGATGTAATATTGATAACATTATCATCGCCATGGCAAATAGTACAACAGTATCGCGAACAAGAATGGGTGATTGCTAGTAATGTCTGAAGCTGATTATAATTTTATAATATTTAATTTTCCCATGAATAACGTACACACGCTAACCAAATGTTTCACTTTGTTAAAGTAAGGAATAAATGTACATGGAGATATAAACGGTATTGTAAAGTAGTAGTTTTAATGGAGCTATTACAAAAAGGTTTAATGATTTTATTAAACGTATTAATATAAGTGCTACTATTCAATGCACTACAGTATTCGGAATATAACCTATAAGACCCATTAGCTACTAATATTGTCATTAGAAAAATTATCAAATTGCAATAGGCATATTTGAAAATTTTGTGTGTGTAATATCATGCTTCTAATTTGATTGTGTGCATAATTCTCAATTAATTTATCGAAAACAATCGTTGATATTTGTATACACAACGTTAGGAACGAAAATTGCATTTATAACAGTGAAGACAGTGAAAAATTCTCTCTGGATTAATGAGGTCGCCCACGAATAAAGTCTAGATTTTAGATGAACATTGCAGAATAAAAAAAATAAATTTCTTGTAGAATACATGATATACGTTTCCTGGAAGCTCTTACAAATTAAATACAGCAATAACCAACTAATAACTTGTTTAGCTATTATCTTCTTATTAATTTACAACTTTCAAACTATCTGATTTGTGATGACAAAGTATTTGTGTAAGTATCATATTTAGTTGATCATTAATCTTTGATTGGTAATTACAACTAATGAGGAGATAATTTTAAAATAGTTTCTTTTGTGAATTAGTGAATGCACGGAACTGACTTGTTTAACAATATTTGATACGTTGGTTCTTTCAATTCACACTGACAAAAGTATGAATGCTTATTGATTGCTAATAATAATGTAATGATCTTAATGTAACTAGTATTAGAACAGAAAACATTTGCTTTTATATTTTCAATGTAATGATTAGAGTAAGCAAGTCGAAATGTTTAATTATTCATTTCGTTGCACAATTTGAGTGTCTAGACATAGTTAAGGGCAATTCATTACTAATTCAAAAATTACGAAAGTTCTATTTTTCGAATCAGATTATGTTATTATTATTTATGGTAAAATGGAATATTAAAAAGTTATTCTTGGTAATAAAGTATAGTTTATGTTTCTACAGCACCTAATAGGTACTTCCTTAGAAAACCTAGTCTCATGACTATCTAGCCCCGTACATTAATTTAATATCATTGCTAAGTGTTTCATCTAATCAACTGATTTGGTTTTAAAATATCTACAGGACGATACTTCAGACGACCAACTTACAGCATGCTATATGAATATTTGGTACCGATTTCCGATTTTCCGATTTGCTTTACCTCCATTCATCTTCCAATGTTAAGTTGACATGAGTTGACAATCCAAATGCCGAGGACATATATACAGTGAGCGCGTAAAGTATGGAAACAAGACAAAATCACAAGAACGGTTTGCTATTTTAAAAATTCCTCGAACACGTCGATTTATAATTATCAAAATACACCTTATGATATCAAATTATTTTTTTACCTTCAATTGTTTTTAACAGATGACGTCATCGACATTTTTTTTAATGTCAACCCTATATCTTTTTTAATGAATTTGACAGATCTTCTAATTGTCTTAATGGTAGCATAATATTTTTATGGCCTTACATAAGAAAATTTTCGAGAAAAAGATAATTGAAGTTTATGAAATAAAAGCGACGAAATCTCCGGAACGGCTCGCCCGAATTTAACGAAATTTTGGAATTATGTATTTTGCAATCATGTGAAGTCACTGGCGTTTTTATCGTTGATGCAACGTTTACAGTTTTTGAGATATCACCTCAAACTTTTGAATTTGAAATAGATCACCCTGTACATTTTGACAATTGCTGTTACAGTCGTCCTAAAAATTAACAAAGAAAAAATTGATAACAAAAAATAACAACAACAAAAAATAAACCGATCAAATTTAAAACAATGTGTTCTTGTCAATGGTTGTGAATCCTCATAAACCAACTAGAGTAGTTGCAGTAGAAAATATAATAATATTTTGTTATCGATTTTTTCTTTGTTAATTTTTAGACCTAAGTAATAAAGGTTTTTGTTAGTTTCTAGATGTTTTTGATATAATAGTGAAGACTGTAACAGAAAATGTCGAAATATACAGGGTGTTCCATTTCAAATTCAAAAGTTTGAGGTTATGTCTCAGAAACTGTAAACGTTGCATCAACGATAATAACGCTAGTGAGTTCACATGGTTGCAAAATACTTAATTCCAAAATTTCGTTAAATTCGGTCGAGCCATTCCGGACATTTTGTCGGTTTTATTTCATAACCTTCAATTGTCATTTTCTCGAAAATATTTTTATGTAATGCCATACAAATATTATCCTACCATTAAGACAATTAAAAGATCTGTCAAATTCATTAAAAAAAAGTGTATGGTTGTCATTTAAAAAAATGTTGATGACGTTATCTGTTAAAAACAATAATTGAAGGTAAAAAAATTAATTTGATATCATAATGTGTATTTTCATAATTATAAATCGACGTGTTCGAGGATTTTTTAAAATAGCAAACCATTCTTGAGATTTTGTCATGTTTCCATACTTCCGCGCTCACTGTATAATAAAATAAAATTTCACTGCTTGAGAAAATAATCACATAATGTATGATAATAATATCTTTGTTTGGACTTTGCTTATTGGCTGCTGTAACAGTACTGGAAAAGTTTCTGTTATCACAAAATGAATTAATTGATTACAAAATTCAATTTGATCCACTCCATAAAACGTTCTCACTTAATCTATACATTAGGGTGGTCCTTATTTTTTTTTCTCCAGGAAAAATAATCTCTCAATCCTCTTATTTTTACTTTATCATACGCAGTATGTAAAGTATTGTAATCGTGACAAAAAAAAATTTTGAGATTTTAGCGGAAATATGTCTTTTTGGGTCCCCTGAACATTTTTGACCAAGGTACAAAAAAATGTCTGTGTGTGTGTGTGTGTGTGTGTGTGTGTGTGTGTGTGTATGTGTGGATGTGTGTACCCGTTTTTGTGGCGACGATTCCGGAGAAACTACTAAAGGTATCGGGACGAAGCTTCATATTTAGAAGTTTCCTAGCCAAACTTAGACCTGAAGAGTTTTCTGTTGAATAGGGCCCAAAGGAACTGGAGGTTTAGTCTTAGCATTTTTGAAAGATTTTGCAAATAAGCCGCCATTTCTGGAATTTCGTCGAAATAGTTAAATAATAAATTAAAGATAAGGAAATTCTGAATAATTTATCACTATGACATTTTTTGGTGCAATCAATAGTTTAGCTGCATGAGCAAATTCTATTTCTACGAGATCGGTCGTACTGCATGAAAACTAGTAGCCAGGATTTGTCAGATTTTTTGATTCTAATGACGGTAGGTAGTCTTGGTGTCAAACGCTAATGTTTTGACAATAACTTCTGTCAATATAAGCTGCGTTCGCATATTGCATTACACTTTTTACACCGAATAACACGTAAGTGTCATTTGGACGGTGTACCCGATGTCAACGGAGTACAATATCCGAACGCAGCTTTAATCGGCATATCTGTCTAGTTCTAGTAGTTTTTATTTAATGCAGACATAGCCGATATCGATCAAATGGAGTCTCATGCAGCTAAACTATTAATTTTATATATAGTATGATAAAGTCATGTGCCTGGCCACATCAGATTTTTTTCCTTTATATTCATAGTTTATTCCTGTGCAATTTGAGATTAACATATTAATACGTGCTCCAAGGGCACAAAAATCGAGAATATACAAATATAGTTAAAAAATCATTTTACAGAGCATTTCACATTTTGTCAAGTACTTTATTTGGCGGAAATAGAAGGATCTAAGATACGTGACTATCCTGACCAACAATGAACAAAATATAACAAGCGATAACTATTTCTGGAATGATTTTTTAAGTAGAACTGAATCTGAAGGCAGAAATATTGACTTGATGCCATTGTTTGAGAAAAGCTGTGCTCAAAAATGCGAAAAATCCTTTCCTCAAAACTAAAAAAAAATAATTTCTGCTGTTTGGATTCAGGATAGAGCATACCAGAAACACGTTTCTATGGTCTGATTTTGTTAGACCATTTTTAATAAATTAGATACGTACTAGGAAATATGTGAAATGCTGTGATATCTACCAGCAAAGGTTTATGGTATTATCGATGAATTAAGCTAAAAACTGTGGTATGTAAATTTATTGTGGTAAAACAAAACACATTTTTTATTTTGTTTTAGTTATTATTAAATTGAACTTATTCTCGATTTTGAGACCCTTGCATTACTTAGCACTGTTTAATATGTTTTGATCGATGTCATATCACAAATAAATTAAGCATAGATATAAAAGTACAAATTGAGTTATTGAGAAAAATAAAAGATATATTTTGTATACATTTTTTTTAATTTGTTATAATAACCACCCTACTATCGATAGAAGGACTGATTAGAAGGTGTAAGACGAAATAATAGATAACGGATAATTTTTTGAACTTGCTTTATTTATTATTTGATGTTTTTGTGCTGTACAATATAGCAGTATTATTTTTGTGTGAATGTACGTGATTATTTAAAAGTTATTTTATAATTAGACAGTGTGTTTGTGACTTAAAGAATGTATAGAATTCTACTTCATGCAAACTCATTATTATCTAATATGTAAGAGGGTGTTGGTGAATATATTTCCATACAAAAGGATTCAGGTTTAAGGTTTATTAACGAACTCCCGAAAATACGTGTTTAGAATTTGATGCAAATTACACTCAACATGTTTTTACAACCCGTAATATTTCCCACAGTATGGTGCTCTACAAACTACAATCAGTTGACTTGACTTTTGAGCTTCTCCGTACCCGAACAATCTCAAAAATAAATACAATAAAGGAGATGAGAAGTCCAACAGATAGAAACACAAAAACATAATAAATATCTTTTAAGGCAAGTTTAACAACGGCATCTTTGTTTATATTTGTGGAGTTAGCTGTGGTCAAATAATGTAACTTAATATCAGAGATCCATTTTAATATCAACCCGCTACCGTGCAATAGGTTGATATTATCATCGATCTGTTGATTAAGATGAAAGCACGGTTTCATTTGAAAACCAGCATAGTACGCTCTTATAGGTATAGCGGTGTATTGTTTATCATACTGTGGATACATAAACAAATCAAATTGTTGTGCAGTAGTTATAAAATTCTGATGTCTCATAAATCTATCAATGATGACGTCCTTACTGTCTGCCGTGTAGATAAACCTAAGACGACTTAAATCCATATCAAAGCCTCGTTTGAAAAATGATATAGCTCCGGGTATGACCTGTACAGGATATTCAGACACTAGTTTCAAAGTATTTAATGGCCTTACGTAGAGAGGTGTTGTACTAAAACTGTTTAACATCCCTTGCAAGTATACAGACAAAATCATCATATAAATTATCATGAAACTAGATAAGAATCGGATTTTACTGTAAAAGCCGTCATTCGGTGATGCTCCAAGATGTAAACCAAAAATTGTTAGTACGATATTCACCGTTTCAGAATTCAGCCACTTGCTGTTGCCGTATTTTATAAATTTAACCATACCAACTAACAAGACGTCTGCTAAACCGACAAGCAACCACTGACTAGGAGAGAGGAAACATTTTACTTTATGCCAAGGCGATATTTTGTAAAATAAAGGAGTAAGGCCAATACCCTCGTCCCGCAATATATATTTCGAATTATGCACACCCTTTATATTAAAAACCATATCACTGAGACCACAATATATATCTGAGATATTATTGTCAAATTCGTATATTAATTCATTGTGTGTTATAGTTGTGTCAATCTCTATCAAATGCCGGTTAGTTGGTTTGTTAAACTCTAATAATAAATTGTATTTATTACCTATTGTTTGTATTACGCTAAGTATGAAACCCGGGTTTTTCGTTAATTGTGGGTTCATTGCATAGGGTGGTCTGATCGGCCAAGCCACTCGCATTGCACAATTCCTTAAAGCCAAGTTTGGTATTATTTTCGTACAATCATGGGTTTTTATCGTTATATCTGTACATCTAAAATTCTCAAAATCTAGCGTGTATAAATTACTGTCATAAATAACGATAATTTTGTGAATATGTTTGGACCACATGTATTGAATTATTGGTTTAATATGTTCTTTGTCATTAGCTAAGATAATATATGTTGGTTTGCAATAATTTCCTTTGTCCTTTACAAGATTTGAAACCATTTTATCTAAGTTTACAGTGTTGGTGAAGTTAACCATAATGTTTAGTCTTTTCGTCCATGGGGCGTTTATGGTCATATTCGAATTATAAATGTAAACCACCGTGTTCATTTCCAAAATATGTTCCTTAAAGTCAATGGTAACTGTATCCCAATGAAGACGGTGTAAAACGGATCGCATGCAGTGCTGGTTTTGATCTTCAATGGGAAGGATGTATAATATAGATAACAAATTTACAATCTCCATGGTGAAAAATTACTCTTATTTTATCATAAATCTAAAATCATAAGTTTACATTATTTTATTTACCTAATAAGTAATTGGAATAGAATTGATTCTTACCAAATTATTAATACGTTGCACAACACTTATTAGTGGTCAAAGTTAACACATTCATGCAAACCCAACTATTCGCTTCATTGCATTATTCGTATTGGAAGTGAGAAATTAATTCAGAGGAATTGTTAGTTTTTCTATTTAAGCATCAATAATTCAGACATTACAAAACTTAAGCTATAATAATCAAATTACCTTATTATGTATGATGTAATATAATGTAAGTTGTAATACCTTCCATACCACTACTTCTTAAATTATTTTCAATAATTTTAATATGCTGATATCGATATCTTCTTGAGTCTTCTAGAACTAGATGAATCATTACGATTTTGCATAACCCAACAGATCGTTGTATTTAAGAAATAAATATATATTGACAAACGATCTTTTTAACATTAGACTGTCATCCTAATGAAATAAATTTTCATTAGAAACAACTAAATTCATCCTTAGACATATCTAAAATGACTTCACAAATTTTATAAATTTAACATTTAACAAAAATTAAAGTGATCGGTATAGTTCTTACTGTGTTAAATATGTATGTATGGACAGAAAAAATTATTTTGTAAATGCCATTAAACCAGAGCTTTGGAAATATTACCCCAATTATTATTATTCGCATGTAACCGTACTAAAAACAACGCGTATTTCCGTAATGTGTACCTACAAGTGCATAAGAACGAGTAGAAAACATACTATGAATAAAGAAGTAGAGTGATCCTAACAATAATGTTAATGTTAACGAAACAATAATAATATCTTAGTCTTCTGTGGACACAATCCTCGGACACGTCAATTTTTAATTATCAAAATATACATTTTTAATTCAATTTCAATTTTCTTCTTTCCATATAAATGGACGTGATCGACGGTTGTTTGTAATGGTAACGATTTTGATGCATACTTCTTTTTATTGCCTTAATGGTGGTATACAATTAATATAATAGATTAAACTCCGGGAACATGGATTGGAGAATGACGCATCAACAGCCGGTTTGGATAAAATACTTTGAGTACGAATCCAAAAGTGTTAGATGCTGTACCATAATACAATTTTTGTATGGCAAATATCAATCTGACTAGCCAGAGTCTAAATGTAGTATAACTTGGATGGGATGTCATATAGCTCAAAATATTTGAACTGCCTTTCTTGAAGCAACATTGAACGCATATATTGGGTACATTGTTAATTTCGTGTTTAAAAAATAAAGTAGATGACGTCATAATTCGCTAAGATGTATTTCCATAATTGTAAATCGATGTGTCCAAAGATGTTTTAAAATAAGCAAGCAATATCAATTTAAATGAATTTATTCCGACTACTGTATTAAGCCGGGGCTACATATTCGTATACTCGCCATATATCAAATATTTGCCACATGTTAAATATTTGGCCCATGGCCCATGAGTGATTTGTGTTTCCTTTTAAGTTCGTTCACCGAATATTTTTCATCCATCCTTGATTACGGGCTGATTTTTATAAAACTCAAAAAATCTACGACATATCAACAAATTGGTAGAAGCAAGGTTTTATTTTATAATGCAGACATATTTTTAATTACATAAGTGCAGAATTCATTGCGTACTAACAAGTGCACTCTTGTGGAAATTTACAAAGCAAATCTTGACGAAACTGTGTTTCATTTTAATGATTTTTTGTTTAATTCATCAGCTTTCTGTATTATTAATTCGAAGCATCTAATTTAAACAGACTGTAAAACAATACAATTATTGGTCATTTGATGTGAACTAGTTTAAATAAATTATTATTTTAATGAGAAAAATATATATTTTTTGATTTAAATTAGGAAGATATTGCCCATAAAAGAAATGGTTTCTTCGTCATCTTCAAAGTTCTACTAAATCCAATTGTACTACTAGGTTAGTTCTATAAATATGTCCTAATATTGTCTGAAATACAGATCAATTAGCTTCTGAAACAAATATTTAAACAAATGAGCTTTCAATATATAACCTTTTTTTGAATAAAAAAGCTACACAAAATTGTCCTTACTATTCAAATATTTTTAACCGCTTTCGTTTCTCACCAAATAATAAACATCATCAAAATCGACAAATATATAAATACAAGCAAATAAAGTATAATTTTCCAAATACATTATTTTATAGATATCCTGTCTATAAAATTTTTATGATGTTTATTACTTGAAGAGAAACGAAAACGATTAAAATAATTTTAATAGTAGAGGCAATTTTGTGTAGCTTTTTTATTTAACAAAAAAGTTATATTTTGAAAGTTCATAAATGAGTATCATCTATATTGTCCATAGAAAAGCATCAACTTAGGATACACTCTGTATATGGTGTACGTTTTACTTGGAAAGAAATAACATTGCGTATATGTGGACAGGTACAAACAACAATATTTTTTTTTTTAATTTCTGTCTGACGGTTTCCGGAAAACTGTCTGTCTGACGGTTTCACAAAATTACAATTTTATGCGGTTTTCGCCCTTTAGGAAAATCAAAAATCTTACTAATAATAACAAATCTATTGTCAATCTTCGTATACGACCTACTACACATAAAACGAAATTCAAAAATGGAAAAATTGAACACCGTTCTAAAATGTTCATCGAGTCCTGTACAACTCTTCAAAATAAGCAAAGGTTCCCATGAACATGGTGGTACTGAAATTAACCCAACATATTGACCAAGTAAATAGTACATACATACTCTTTCTTTTTCCTACAATAAAATTGCAATACTTTCAAATTTTAGATATTTGTATTTAATTATTCTTAGATATTTGATCTAAAACAATACCTAGATGAGGTACAAATAAATCCACCCATATTTGTCGCCTTTACATTTGCTAGACCCACTTCAACTGGGTATAGCAAAAGTATTTGCCGTAAAAAGCTCGTCAGCACAGCCCAACGTCGAATATATAAATCTATTTTTGAGGTGGACTCGCTACGAATTGAATAGAGCAGGATTTTTTTTCTTGGCAAATATTCATATACTTGGCAAATATTTGATATTTGGCAAGTGTACGAATGTGTAGCCCTGTAGGCTTTATACAAGTCTACAACACATAGTTCAAGTTTTGTGTTGTCAAGCCTTGGAATTGAAAAAAAGCGTAAAACAATCTGACTGGGTGACAATTTTTAGTAAAAACTTTTTTTTACTGATAAAATCGACAAATTTTTCATGAATTATTTAATGTTTATATTCCAATAATATAAATACAATATAAATATTGGCAATCTTAACCTAATTAGTTTACTGTTCGGTAAAAAATATTAATAAAGTAAAAGTCCATTATTAAAGTTTAAAATAAATATGTGAGCATTGCTACTTTCAATTATATGGTTCAAGTTAATACAAGTGGCTGTATCTGGCACGCAAAATTGTCGACAAAAGGAAACGTAATTTGATACTTACCTTTTGTGTTACCTATATTACTTATATCCTCAAAATGGAAACTCGAAAGAAAATTTACCACATTATTCCTGGACCGAAAAAAAAACCACACGTTTAAACTTTTTGGCAAAGTATCTCGCGAGCGGGTGTAAATGTAAAAGTGTCGATTTTTCTAAATCTTGTTTTGAAGCGACGTTTATTGAAAATATTATTTGATGAATATGAAAAATGTAAACCAAAACAAAATTAGAGGTTTCTACTGTTTGTCAAAGTAAAAAGAAAATCTAACTTTGTATTGAAAAGGCAGGAATAAGCAGCCATTTTTAATTATTTTATCTACTACTCACATATAATAAGCTCACTGTCTACGTATCTATGAGCATAAAATCCCTACCATGAGACACACCGATGATCATAATGATAGTGCTTGGTATAATAATAAGAGTTCGTTTGAATAATGACTTCGGAGAAACTCTCATCACTATACGAAAGTATTGTATAGTCGTCCAAAACCTACGTGGTGATAGTTACTTGACAGTTCGCATTTTACATACACATTTAAAATATTTATAAAATGAAATTTATGAGTCGTAGATAAAATATCGTATTTGATATTTGTAAACTTCATGCTTGTGATTTATGTCGTTAATTATTTGCTCGTCAAATAATATACAATCATCTACGAATTACACATAATAATAAGTTTATTGCATATGTACTATGACTATGTAATCCCTAACATGATACACACCGATGATTATGATGACTATAATACAATACTATAATACTACAATAAGACTATCCCTATCCCTACTATATACTAAAAGTCTAACACAGTCCGCGCAAGAAGTTTACGAAAATCGGTGAATCGGGGGAAGGGTCTGCTTCTCGGAGAAGGACATAAAATTGAATTGTACAGCGCTTAGGCTTTCGATTTCGTCCAATTTCCGGCCAGTTCTCGTTATTTTTTACCTCGATTCGGCTAAATTTATGGATTATCGTTTTGGACTGTATTCGCCAGCGTGTCGTCATGCCAATCGATCGCGGTTGCTAGGCAACGGCCGCGCGCTTCGCGACGCAGTCACCAGACGGCGACACATCATGTCGCTATTGAGGTTACGCTACGAAGCAATAGATGGCGCGCCCGTAACCGCTTCGAACGTACGAGAATAATCACGTCGCGCGTGTAAGAGCATCCGGGCTTTTTGTTTCCCTCTTAACGCTTCGGCGATCTACCTAGGTCGACCAGCAGGCCTATTAGGCCTGCACATTCTCCTAGTAATAATAATACTATAACACTATAATACGTTTAATACGAATGAATTTGATCTGACCGAATAGATATTAATCATTATTGACGTAATAACCCGATTTTCTGAATCATTCGACCAGAAACCACCGTCTTTCAATATTTTTAAGCAGTTCTATATTTAGAATTGATTTTTGACAGGTGATATACGATAAAACTTTTATCCGTAAAATCTAAAATATTAAAATAAAATATATAAAAAATATAAAATAAAATAAAATAAAAAAAAATATAAAAAAAAATATTATTATTATATTAAGGCAAACTGTTTTTGAGAAAAACTAAGCAAAAAGCGCAAAAATAAAAAAAATTTTTTCTTTTTTACTGGTCTTTCAAAAACAGATTTCATAAAACCTCTAATAAAACATACGATAATCAGCTGTCACTTTTTTTTTTTTTTTTTTTATAAAGGACGAAGGGGCCCAGGAAGAACCCACCTCCACCCCGCGCCTGGTATCGCCGTGAGGCATTCTGCAGTGCAGCGGCATCTTCCTTCCTTACCACAACAACAATTTGAATTATAAAAATCTTGGCCCCTTCGCTCTTATGCTCTAGTGACTTTGTTTTTTTTTAAAACAAATTACAACTAAACCCAGCCGGAGCTGACACCTTAAGAGGTTTACATAATTACCGTTAAAAGTAACATATAACATACAGTTCCAAGCGTCTATGCACTTTACCCTATTTGCAGGCGTCCTCGCGCACTCACTGGGACACATCCTGAGCTATTTTCCGAAGCAGCGGTTTTTTTCCTGCGGCTCCTCCCCAGACTACGGTGTATCCAGAAGTCCGTGGTCCGGTGTTTCCAGGACCCTTTTCTCTCATACTCCGGTTTTCCGGGAGCATTCCCGCGCCGGTTTTCCGGTCGCTTACATTCCTGTTTGCTTTCCTTTCCGTCTGTCCCGTAGACCGTCCCTGTCCCTTATAACTAAGGGGCGGGAGGTTCTCTCTCTCCTCGTCGCCTGTCTTCCTCGTCCTTTCGTCGGAGTATCGTTCCTATGGTACGGGTAATCTGCTCCCACGCTTCCGTGCTTTGCAGCATTCTCCGTACCATTCCTCCTACACTGAGGTCATCCCCGCATGGGCACTCCCTTCTATAGAGTTCCCATCGGGGACATACAAATAGCGTGTGCTCCGGGGTGTCCTCTTCCTCTCCACAGTGTCTGCATTCGGGGCCGTCCCTCCTCTTAAATTTGTAGAGGTAGGCTCCAAAGCATCCGTGCCCAGTTAGGGCTTGGGTGAGCTCGTAGGTCACGTCTCCGTGCTTCCTACTCGTCCGCTCATCCAAATCCGGTATCAGTCGGTGCGTCCACCGACCGTTGTTGTCCTCGTCCCATTCCTTCTGCCAGGCTTCCATCGTGCGTCGACGATGTTCTTGTCTGGAGGCTCCATCCTGTCCGCGTCCGTCATATATCCTCCTTCTTTCGTCTGCTTTCAGGTGCACCGGCACCATTGACGCTACCACCAAAGCAGCGCCCGTGGACACTGTTCTGTATGCCGACGTGACACCGACGGCAGCCCTTCGCTGTACTCGCAGGAGCCTTTGTTTCCGGTTTTCTAGCTGCATGTCGTCTGCCCAGACTGGTGCTGCATATAGCATCACTGATTCCGCAACCGACGCCAGCTGTCACTGGTTTGCTTTTTCTTTCTCTTGGCCAGAGTGGAAATTTATTTTCGATTGTGATTGATGCAGCAGATATTTGCTTTCCGTTCTTTTAACTAAAGCTTTCATACATTAAATTTTGGCTATTTGATTAGAGAGATTTTTAGATATCCGTAAACAGTAGATTTTAAATCTTTTCAACACGTTATAAATCATCCAGTATAGCTACTAATTACATATTAGGGAGAGTTGAGTGGTACTGGAAGCAGTAATCATCACTGTAGTACCATATGCACCAGTGTTGGCAATTATAAAAAATTATCACCGAATATTCTTTTTAATTTTGTAAACCTCGTATAGGTATGTGAAAACCGTATATTTGACGCCCGGTTTGCACCTTCAATCACACACGGGACAATTTAATCGGAAGCCGATCTGTCCGAAACCGAACCGAAGTGTATCATTATTCATTAGTTTGATGAGTGTTGTAGTTTCAAGACAGTAGATATGCTGTTTATATAGCTCAAATTTGTACTACAAATCATGACAAATACATTAGGAAATGTTGCTCAAAAAAACGTTTTTCTTTTATGCACGTGCTTTATTTCAATAAACTTAAGTATCAGTTTTAGTAAACCGATAAACAACTACTTCATAGACAAAACCACCAATAGAAATGACATAACCGGCTATTAAGATCCATAAAGCACTTTCAATTCCATATACTGACAACTGCTTATGGCCCTGTTCACTGGGTGAGTCACTCCTATTCTTTAAGGCATATACCCACGATTGCATAATCTGCCAATGGCCGATCAGACCATTCTGATGTAGAAGAGATATTATTCTATCCATCTGTTCCAACAAATGAAAACAATCTCTGACATTCAAAGCAGCGTATGAAGACACCAGGATAAACTTTTGGTATTCCCGATCACTATACGGATTAACAAACACTTGTTGACCCAAAGTAATAAAATTGTTATCTCGAAAGAACCTATCCACATCTTCTTGTATTGTGGTGTTACTGACAATGTAGTGTTCCCTTTTGAATGTTGTGGATGAAAGACTCATTATCCTGATGCCACTAAATTGCATGATGATTGGATATTTGGCTTTTGGTAATTCGTCCAGAGATGTAAAAGGTTCTTCATAAACTGGGACAGTGGTGATGCTGTATAGTCTTCCTTGAATATACATTCCCAAAATTAGTGCATAGAATAGAACAAACCATAAGAGCGGTCTTATGTTTTTTGTTGTTCTTAAATTCACCCCAGCCTGGAGGTTTATTTGAAGGATAAATATAAAAGCATTGGTATAGTCTGACTTATAATAATCACCAACTAATGCGATGTATACACATAAAATTAAATCCACGAATATCACTAATAACCAAATACGTAATGGTAACAGACGGAATATTATCGTCCAGGATCTCACTTGGGATGGTTTTGGAATTAACAGCATGGATCTATCAATGTAGACTATCGCAGTTTGATTAAAGATTTTATGGAAATACGACACCGTTCCTAAACCATGCAAGGACACGTCAGTAACCTTATTACGAAAATCATCTTCTAAAGATGTTGTAGTGCCGTGTTTGTAAAATTCAGTCAAATACTTATCAGAAGGTTCATTGAAATGCAGCTTTAAGTTAAGACTATCAGCGATGGTCCTAACCAGATCTACTAAAAATCCTGGATTGTGCTTATCATGAGGATTCGTAACGTATGGTGGTCTAGGAAACCAACCAATTTTAAGAATGCATCCCTTAATAAGGAACCTTGGTTCAAATTGACTGCACTCTGTTTCAAGTATAGTTGCAGTCTGACATGAAAACTTGCTGAAGTCTATTGTATAGATTTTGTTATTGTACAAAACAATTGTTTTATACACCGACGCATCCCACATGATCTTGATAGCTTCTGATATTATATCTTCATTGTTAGTGATCAATATAAAAACAGCTTTGCAGTAGAATTTATGGGAATTCCTCAAAATATCACTAATATCCTTAAGTGTCTCCACATCCTCAAAATTAATAATGTAGTTGGAAAATTGTGTAGATGAAATATTTCCAATATATTCCGTCTCAACATAGTAATGAGGATACTCATGATGCTCACTATTAAAGTGAATATTATCTGCAACATTGATAAGTAGAACGTTGGCCAATATCGTTTTTTGTATTGCCTGGACGCATTCTGAACTATGTGATACCAATTGCGCGTCTGTTATTACGAAGAAGATAGCCAAAGCTACAACTAAACACATTATCACTGTAACTACTAACTGCTTTCTTTTAAATGAGCCGTAACGCCAAAGGATGCATATCGATCAAAAAATTATAGGTGATACTAAATAAGAATGTAGAAAGTGGATAGAAAATTTTCACTTTGCGGTAATGGTGCTTATTATTAAAGCATTACATCCTGTAACTTTTGTGCACTAAGCCATAAACAGATAATAATTAAGTTTATAGCGAGATTGTTGTTTTCCTCGCTTCTTGTATGTACTAACTAAAAAAAATCGAATAATACCACTATGAAATAATCTCACCTAGTTCAGCAACTCACATAGGCAACCTTAATTGAAGAGCAAACATGCAAACACCGTTAAATCCACCAAACACGTTTTTTGACATACACTTGAATTCTATATAATTCAGAGCTGCGCTATCGATCCACAAGATTAGATTCAAGAAAACACCGTATTGTTATCCTACAAAATCAACTGTGAAATAAAGGCTTTCCAAGTTATAACCGCTAAATCAAATAATTAAACAATTCCCGTTATATACATTAATGCGACATAGAATATAATGACGTTTCTATCTGAAACATTTTTGGAATATATTCCAAGAGCAACCGATTTTGTTACACTATAGAGAATGGGGATAGAACTTTCATAGTCTGCCCCTTGTAGCGTAACAATAAGATAATCACAAATAAGGAAAACGTCCGGGGGTGGCTTTTGTCCCTCTATACTTTTAAACGGCGAAAAAATAATTAATTAATTTTATCTACGACTCGCATATAATAAGTTTATTGCATACGCATCTATGACTATATAATCCTCATCATGATACACGCCGTTTACTCTGAGTAAAAAAATAATAATTTATTTATTATAAAATAACAAACAAGAATCCTTTATGTCGTGAGCTTGGTTTTGTGTCAATTATAATAAAACTGTATATTTAAGGTGTTTTTGTGTCACTAATCATAAATCCGATGTCAGAGCTTAAAAATTCAAAATGGTGGATAAAATATGGCAAACTCAAAATGCAAAATGTAAACAATTATTGTAAATCTACGCCTGACGTTAAATAAAAACAAAAATATTATTAATTCTACGATTATTATTTAAAAAATGTTAAACATTGATTAACATAATAAAAGCTGCTTCAAAATATTGTAGGAAATAATAATTTTAATCTTCTAGTAAATCGATAACTTCTTCATCGACATCTATATGTTTTTGTGAAGGTTTGTTTCTAATGCTCGTTATAAATGGATCTGATGTGCACAGCAAATGATGAAAAACATCTTCATTGGTAGCTGATCTAGAACATTTCCTAGAATGACGAAGTCTAAATTTTTTACAATCTTTATTTCTAGCTTCTTGTGTATCTTCAGATAGCTGTCCAAGAGGCAAAATAGAATGGTATCTGATTATATTCTCTCCGTGAACAAAACTTTGTGAACTGAAGAGGGCATGTAGTACCAACTATATTTGTAAACGTATAGTTGTATTCCAGCTGTGTATTCCAGCTGTGTTGCGTGTGTAAATCCCAAATTTGGTTGCGTCAATTTTCTTACCACAAGACATACTTTGAAGTATAATCTGGAATCTCTTTATCAATTCGTTATCAACTCCTGTTATTTCAGACGTACAAGTGGAATATGAAAAAAACTTTCTTACAGTATTACCGTCCTTACTATTTCCGCTAACTTGACGAGGTTTGTCTATTATCAAACCCAATTCTTGACGGAAACATTCTTGCACTAGTTTTTTCATATCTGCTTTTTCCTTCTTATTTTGTTCTGTAATTGCAGACCACTTTTGGAATGACAGATTATAGGATATGTGAAGAACTAAGTCCACAAACCTGATCCAAGCGTGTAAAGTTGAAAGCCCAAATCTGAAGGTTTCCTCTCTTTCTGGTTTTTGCATTACGCGTGCAAGATCGTTCATTTCTGTTGGCTTAGCTAGGCATACATTGCACGTGGAACTTTATGGTGCATTTGTTAAGACTTGAACCACTTTACCATCTATCATAGTGAAGTGTAAGGTGTGCTTCAATATTTTGGACAATACTCCTGGTTTTCTCTGGAGTTTTTTTTGCGAACTCTACAAGAATAGTGCGACAATATCGGACTGACGAAGGTGATGGATTTTTTCAAATAATATGTCTATTATCGTCGTTAAAAAGAACCAGTGGTACAAGCGATGCTATCAACACATGGGGGTCAGATATCAATTGGCTTTTGCCTGACAAAGTTTGTTTATACTCGCTTTGCCCAGAAGAACCATCAAATCCCCACTTACTGTATAAGGAGTATCTAGCACCACCATCAGCTATATTAATGGAATCAATCATTAACAATCTATTAACGGTGTGATTTAAAATAGATTGGAGTTGAACCTTTGCACATATGTCTGATATCTCCAAATTATCCGGATAACATTTTAATACATAATTCCATTCTCAAATAACCAATCAGTTTTTACACGTGTATGTCAAATAGACGCCAGTCATTTAAACCGGTGCTCCGCAACCACTGTGCCGCGGCACAGTTGTGCGAAACGGGGCTACGAGGCTGCCGTGAGCGGGAGAAGGACATCGGAAGAAGGTGGCGGAGCACTGATTTAAACATTAAGTAGCAGTAATTTTTTGCGAGTAACCGATAAGGTCAACTTTGACGTCGTGTAGAATAACAACAAGACCTTCAAATAATAAAATTTTTGGGCAAATCAAACTTCAATCTATCAACTTTATTATAAAAATAATTTCTACTTTGTAGGAGATAGTTGGTGAAAACAATTTTTGTTCCTCCCGTATACAGCGGAGCCCCACTGTGCGGTGGGTTGATAGAAAGTGGGTGTAAGAGGGGGACATAGTGGCCCACAAAATTGCACATTTTGCACATTTAGTGTAAAATAAACAGATTTCTTTGTGGCGATGTATTTTACTACTTAGGCCTTCACTTTCCACCCACCCACCGGCCTGGCAATTTATTTCTTCGCGCGCAACTTCCTAAACTTGGATATCCGAAAGCGACAGACGGATTATATTAATTTATCTAATTTTTTTCACCCTTTAAAAATATAGAAGGGCAAAAGCCACCTCCAGACCGTTGCCAGACTTGTGATTATCTTATTGTTAAACTACAAGAGACAGATTATGAAAATTCTAGCCTAATTAAAACTAACGCAACAAAAACGTTCTTGGACTAATAGTGGTTGTATCGAAAGGTAACCAGCGTTGACAGTCGACATAAAAACGAAATTATTTTCAAAACAGTAGATTTTTACAGGATTCCGCTAATACTTTTTTATGTGAAAATATAACGTGTATTCCAAAAGTTTGACCATATAGTTCCAATAAGAAAATCGTTTTCTTTTCTTGGAATAGAAATTACAATATTTACAATTTGAATGTCAATTGTTTGATGTATATGACATTTAAACCATGGCAACGCTTAATGCCCGCGCGGGCGTTAAGGTATCTAAGATGTAAAATGTCACTTTATGATCATGTAGGACATAATAGTATTATAATACAAGTTTTATAAGACAAAAATTGGGGCACGAGTTGTTTTGGGCATGACGAGCATAGCGAGGAGTATCCAAATGGTTCGAGTGCGCCAATGCGTCTTATAAAACGAGTGTTATATACTATTTTCTACTTTGCAACATTAATTTTACATAAATTTCAAAAATTGCGGTTGTCATCTTACAATCTAGAGTAATTCTATCTTCAACATTTTCTTTAATCTTCAACGATTGATATGTCAGCCTTATTTGACACTTGACGTCAGTATCATCACTCTTGGAAAACTAAAAGTTACTAAAAGTTTGTGATCTAGTAGTTTCATAACGACATCGAAAGCGTTTCGTTATGAGTTTATAACGAACGCAAAGTAGAAAAAGGTTATTATAAAAACAGTTGCCACTTTCAGCTACCCCGCCAATTTCGTCCGTACGTTATACTCACCCTGTGTATACCAAGATATCGAAAGATTCGGCATATAGGTTCCGTTTATTCTGAAATAAATTTTGCAGAAACGCAATTCTTTTCGATTGGTTGTATTTGATAACAAATTACAATAAGCAAATTCGCAATTTACGTTCACCAAACAACAATAAAAGAAACAAGTATCCGGATGGTATTGATTCCAGCCCCCGATTCATGCAATTTTGACATGTAGTGCCATCGGTTACAGCTGGTTGTAAAGCCAAAGACTGCGCTTGTTACAATCACAAACCTCTCATCGTTGAATGCATTTTAGAGGAACGATACATAAAATTCTACATAAGAATTACGTAAAAATTGAAAAGCCACTGAATATACAACAAAGGTCTTCATATCCTATACCAAGCTTTCAGTTGCATATTCTCAAGAAAGTTAATGGCACTATACTATACTAGACAATAAATGTAAATACTAACGTATAAAGCGTGAAAACATATACGTAGTTTTTTTTTGCGTACATCTTAAATTTAGAAACTGGCAATCATGGCTTGTATTGCCATTTTTTTAAACCACAACTTTATACTAACCTACAACTGGTACTGCTAGAACCACACAGCATAAATTGACATTGCTATTTTAAGAAATGTGTTTCTAGACCGTTTTATTTGACGCAAGGTGGCCACTACGGTACCAAATATCGTGGTATTTGAAGTCCAAGTGTTAACATTACAGTACCTCAAAAATAACATTCAACAAGAAATTGGAGCTATTGACGCTAGTGTGCTACTCATGGTAATGGACAGTGTATCTGAAAGTATACCAAACTGCATCGACAATAGTAGTGTCATTTAAATCTGCAAAATGTTGCTCATTTGAAGAATAAATTTAGACAAATAATAAATACAAATCATTTTGTATATTTGTGAAAACTATAGATTAGTATTTTGTTGACATTGACAATAACATTATTTATTCTTTGCAGGTGTCCCCGAAGTTTATGGTGTTCCTGAAGTCACCAGTCAATATTATAGATATCGTTGCGACTTTGAGCTTTTACATAGACGAGGTGCTAATTTATGAGAGCAAATCAGATCTTCTTGAATTCTTCAGTATCATCCGTATACTCCGTCTTTTTAAGTTAACACGGCACTCGCCAGGACTGAAGATATTAATCCATACATTCAAAGCATCAGCAAAGGAACTAGGGCTGTTAGTGTTTTTCCTTGTACTGGGCATCGTTATATTCGCGAGCCTGGTTTACTACGCAGAAAAATTGCAGGTATGTATCTGAAGTGCCAATAAAGTCATTGCTTGGCATTTAATACCAAGTAATTTCGCAGTGCATAAAACTCATATTAAAAAGTTTTCTCGTTAAAAAAGTCTCCCAGCGGGTAAAGTACCCTTTACGGTTTACGGTTGTTGTATTTTCGGAGTTAATTGCTATATTTAAGGGGTGAATTATTTTTAATCTAGACTTCTTTTTCTACGTTACAGAATAATCCAGATAATAGTTTCAAAAGCATTCCGGAAGGTCTCTGGTGGGCAATTGTCACTATGACAACGGTGGGATATGGAGACATGGCTCCAAAAACGTATGCAGGGATGTTCGTTGGAGCTTTGTGTGCGCTGGCAGGGGTGTTGACCATAGCACTCCCGGTTCCTGTAATTGTGTCTAATTTTTCGATGTTTTACTCACATACTCAGGTAAGTAGTAGTAGTATACATATCAAAAGTGTATGCTTTTGGCTTCTGGTGATTCCATTGTATTTCTTCTCCTATGTTCATTTCTTTTTCTTCTATGTTTTTTCTTTTTCTCCTATGTTAGTGGATTAGTGTCAGGATAGAAAATATTCCACAGTAATTGCACAAAGAAAGGTGAAAAATTGATGTTGACGTGGAATATTTCAATTCCAAAAAAATTGCAGTGCCACTGGATAATGTCGCGAATGTGAATATCCTGCTGCTTATTCAACAACAACTTATCATGTGCGGTCGCCATTTTCCTATAAGCTACAAGAAATCTCATACTTTTAGCAACATTTTCCTAAAGCTTTAACGTCATGTTCAGTCGTTATCCCTAGTGGACGGTCCTAATGAATTCTGCATAATAATAACTGGGCTCACAACATACATACAAATGAGGAATCTGTTTTTGTTTACTCTCTTCCTAAATATCACATTTTAGGACCCCTTCCTCAGTGCTACGATAATAATATAGGGTCCGGCAAAATGATCTCCTACATTTTAATCTTTAATAAAAACGCCATTGTTAATGCTATTTAAATTTTTTTTTTATTAACTGAAAATGTATGCATTTGTTTTTATTAAGTTTTGAAAATTACCGAGTCCAAGTGGCGACAATTTTTTTCGATACACATTCGAAGCTGATTTCTGAAAGTTTCCATCAGTAATTTCAGGCGATATTCCTGTAATTTCTTGGCGTATTGCTGCGTTCAATTTCTCAATGGTTCGGGGATGGTGTTGAAAAACTTTCGCTTTCAGGTAGCCCCAAAGGAAAAAGTCGCATGGGGCAAGATCGGGCGAACGCGCAGGCCATCCAACGTCTACACGTAACGAGATTACGTGTTCTGAAAACATTTCCCTTAAAACGTCCATTGTCCTTCTTGCCGTATGAGCCGTAGCTCCGTCCCGTTGAAACAACACATCCGGAGCTTCAAGTTCTCTAAGTTTTGGTTCAAAAAAATTGCGTAGCATGTCGACATATCGATCGGCAGTTACGGTAACCGTTACGCCTCCCTCTTCAAACGCCAAAAGATCCAACAGCACACCAAACGGTAACACGTGGGCTGTGAAGTGGCCTTTCATGGAGCTTCTTCAACACCATCCCCGAACCATTGACGAATTGAAAGCAGCAATACGCCAAGAAATTACGGAATATCGCCTCAAATTACTCTTCGAGTGATGGAAACTTTCAGAAATCAGCTTCAAATGTGTATCGAAGAAAATGGTCGCTACTTGGACAAATGCCATAGCTAACATTTTCAGTTAATAAATAAAAAATTTAAATAGCATTTACAATTGAGTTTTTATTAAAGATTAAAATGTGGGAGATCATTTGCCGGGCCCTGTATAATAATAAAAATCTACACTAAAAAAATTTCAAGAGAACATGTAATATTTGTCTAATGACTTCCCAAAATCAATTAGTGTATACCATAGTATACATCGCGTATTTTGTGGGACCGACTTTAATTTTTTGACAACAATGTATAACCTGCTTTATCTGTATGAAGTGAAAATGCGAACTTACCAGACCCATAATCGTCGCAAATCTTCAAAAAACACAACACTCGGGTATAGTTGCACATGTACACAACATCGGTGCTTAATTAAAAATAACTTAATCAAAAATAAGCCAAGTTTTGACGAATTTTCATTCCGCGGTAGACCACAAACAACATTTTTCGCAATACTGCGCGTCGACGCGAAAGCCGCACATACATATGACCAGCACAAGGACTGCTCTTCCAAAAAAATCTGATAATGGGCAAACGACGCTAGCTGGGATATTAGATAGATTACAATATGTATTACAATATACATAGTTTAAAATGTGTTAGAAATAATAAGAACACAGATAATTATTTTAGTATTAAGCTTTTCCGGAAATAACATTCTAAACAAGAAGAATAGAGTATCTAACTTTCTTTTGATCTTTGACATCATTAAAATTTTAAATAGCACCCTATATTATTTGTGTGATATTTTCAATCAGGATGATATTCTCTCATCTATCGTCAATTTTCTATCACTAAGGCAACAAAATAAAAACATTTTGTTTTGACAAGCTATTGTATTTCGTCTATTATGCGGTTTTTCATGAATTTCTCTTCGAATTTCTTTGTGTTAAAATATACAAATATGTAATTATGTCGTATGATCTCGTGTGGTCTACGAATCTGTAACTTTTAGGTGATCATAATAAAAGAAATAGTAAACAAAATATTTTGGTACCTTCATTAAAATTCTTTCGTTTCCAAAATGAATTTTGTATAGAATGACAACTACTATTTGTGCCCCTTTTGTTTATATACCTTTGCCTAAAACACACATAAGAGACGAATTTTTTATGTAGACTCATGTATTTAGGGGATATTAAACGATACATTACTCTTAGAGATAAGAGTAAACCAACAAGGGATACGGACACACATACAGGTGGACATTTTTTTATTTTATTTTCGTGCACCGTCCAGTTGCTGCCCTTTAATTATGTCTCACTATCATTAGTGTTACACATTGGCCTTAATACGCCTAAAGAAGATCATTTAATGACCGATATCGATAGCGTTCAGCCTACATAAAGCATTCGTGTTTTATTATACTCAACTGAAATACTTACTATAGACTGAAATGGAGCAGTTCAACAAATTAACACCTAAGAGGTTTTGCGATATGACCGACTATATACAATTCATAATTATAGCCAGTTTTTCAGAGAAGCCATCCTGAAAACTTTCTTTGTAAGTGATTTGCGAAATATACCAAAGTCATCAAACCGCACTCAGTGTCACAATTTCAAGCTAAAACCTAGGTTGTGTGTGCAATTACGAAACATGTAGGAAAGAATTCCAAATTATACTGAGACTTTCATATAGTTCATACTTCATCTGGTCGGATTCACTCCGTATAACACCTTTATAAATAATTTCAATAACACGTGCCACATTATTGTTACTTCTATAACTTCAGGATAAATCATCAGTTGTCAGAAGTAACGCGAAGCTAAACAAAAGTTTATGAGTTATCGGTACAAATATATTATATTATTGTAGGTCTCGTTATTGGCGGCCCTTGAAATACACCCTTATCGATCTCAATTGAGTCTCATAACATATGCTCATTCCTTCGTTATTTACTTTTCTGAATATATTCTGAATAACCCTCTTTAAATGATCTGATTCATTTCAGGCGAGGTCTAAGCTACCCAAAAAGCGGCGACGAGTTCTTCCTGTGGAGCAAGTGAGGAGGAAAAAGGTCGAAACGGGAACCAATAGACGGATGAATGCCATTAAACATCCTCATCCTCCGGTTTTTAAGGACCCATTCGGAAACGCAAAGATAGGTAAGGAAATTTGTCGGATGACTTCTACCATTACGTTTTACATGTCGGTGACTCTTTTGACCGTTCATCTGTTTGTTAAACGTTCTATTTTAATAGAAACAGCGATAGAAAAGCTGGATGCTCACAACAAGCTATTTGGACAAATGGGAAGTTGTGTTTTCGCATGTTTCTGTTCTTAAAAGCAAAATGGCAATTTTGTCAAAAAAATACTTTTCTTTTCTGTTTTGTTGCACTTCTATCTGTTTAGTCCAAGGTAGGCTTCTACTGAATGTCTATTGTACATTTGTTTTATATTATCATTTAACTTGTGTGAAACCCATCTACTTTAAAAACATTCGCCAGAATTTTCTCCTATCTACTATACGATATAGCTGGCGCCACTACCGTGTTTTTTGTTTGAAATATCTGAAAACATTCAAAAGCGTTGGAAATTCCAATCTTGCCGTTATAAACACGTATTCTTAGGACGTAGAAATATTGACCATTTCATTTACCAAAAATCATAATGACGTTAATTCTAAAAAAAAAGGTGTTGTTCACAAAATCTGTAGCTACTCTTTGGTTCTAGTTGTAGTTTAGGTCCAGCAAGATTATTATATTGGATTCTTTGGCTTAATTTTTAACGTATATAGGAAAAAGAACGCCGCCCATTGCGTGTTAACCAACGAGTTATATACAGGTGTCCTAAAACTCAATGTCATGCCTTTGAGGGCCGATAGGCCAGCTCATAATGGACCAGAATATAGAAGAAAATTCAAAACTTGCGGTAGAATCGACAAAAACACTTTCAATTAAACACTATTGTAAGACAATAATTAACAAGATAATAGTATGTTAGGGGTAACTCTATTTTCACCCTGGGTAATAAATATGCACTTTTGAATTTGTAAAATTTTACCTTACATTTATAGCAGCTAAATCCGGTACGACGCGACCTCTAGCGTATGGTAGGCGAAACGAAACTTCTGTGTTGCACACACAGGTGGATCGCTGCAGCTACATGCTCAGGACACTTCTACCAATATACCGAAATCGATGTTTCAGTCGGTATTAAAGGTAACCGATGAATGTCTTAAGGAAACTGGCAGAAGATTCCTGTATTGAACACCGCATTCTGGCTAGAAATAACAAATAAAATAGAACATACAAAACCTATATAAATAATTTAATACATAGCTTTGTATAGGTAAAAAGTTTCTTTGCGACGAAAGCAAAACATATTGGTGTCGAGGACAGCTTCGTCGAAAAAAAGTAAAAGCTAATCTGCTAGAAGCACAATTGTTGACAGTCACGCTCAAGCGACATTTCTCCTTTGTTTGCTTCTCTTTTACCTTTGACAAACAACAGAGAGCCGGGTCGCTTGAAAAAATAAGCTACGGTTCGTACCAAGCACAGTTCAGATTTTAGCTAAACAAAGCCTATTGATTTGTCATGCGCATACGCTGAGTTTAAACGAAATAATAAAAACAGCGTGCATTTTGAACATTGATCCCGGTTTAATGATATCGCGATTTGTCATTTTCGGCGGTATTGCGACATTTTTTTTTGTTCGGCTTGCATAAATTGTTCATTTGTCTTGGGAATTGTAACTTCTTCATATTTGGTGGCGGCGCCGGGATTATCTTTCAGGAAAGAATTTTAATATAATTTCGAATACATTTTGGGAGTTTTGAGTTAGTAAGGATTTGAATTAATTAATTTATGTCACGCATAGTAGACTACTGTTTTTTTTTTGCTTTTTCGACTTATATCCCAAGTTGTGTATTTTTTGTAACCAGATAATGTAAATCGAGTAAAGTAAAAGTATTGAATTGGGAGTCTTCCGATACATTGTGTCCATGTAATGTTTGGGTTACAAATGTTGGCTCAAAATTTTTTTAACATAAAACACCAACCTGTTCATTATTTATATTTTTTGTTGATATTTTAAAAAGGTCAAAACGATTTGTTTATCTAATTACTTGATTATCATGAAATGTGCACCCGTGCAGTTCTAGTTTTTTCAGAGGTGATAACCCTAATACACACCTCTTTTTTCTGTTACTGAAATTGATATCTTTTCATTTAATATAGATAGAAAACCGACCCCAGCCGATAAGCTTAGACATAAATTTAAGGCATTCATATTTTATTCACCACCCACTTTGCATAATATGAAATTTGAATAATCAAAAGCGGTTTGTATTACAGGTAATATCAACGGCGTGAACGTAATCGGATTAGCCCTGCAAGGACCCTCGGTTCCAAGCATAGCGGTACTCCATCACAATGGACCTTACACTGTCGAGGAAACAGGTATTATTTATATTTCTTGTTCTAGTTCTCTTGTCGTTAGTATGTAAATAATATTACAGTTTAATAATGGTTCCCAAAGTTTTAAATATGCGAAGACGCAAAGGCAATTAGCCTCAACCAAGATTTAGTTTAAATTGGATTAGATATAAGTTTTGTTTAGTTTCTCTACTTTAGATTTAATATTTAAAGAAAACTTACGCGGTAAATATTAATGTATACAAGGTATACTGAATTCTGAAAGATCTGCCTTGAATCTCACGGTTAAACTAGTGTATAAAAGCTAAGCTTCTTAACTGATATTGTTATATTTACACTTCCTTTACAGTACCTTAAAACTATTAGCTATGCATTGTGTCTATATTTTGATTTATAACAAATATATGAACAAATCCTTTTTTTTTTCATATCTGCTGAACACAAAGTATCGTAGCCAACAGCGTGAGTAGTAAATGTCAGCCGTTATTAACTGGCGCAGAGTGATACAATATGTGAGCGCTGCTACAGAAGCAAGTTAAAACTAAGATAATAATTTATATATGTTAAAATATGTCCCTGCGATTTAAACTGACTTACAACTTGCTGAGTGGCTTACCAGCTTTAGGAACAGCAAAGTATATTATCAGTGACGTAATAACAACTTTTAGACAATGCTTATATGTATAAGTAGTTTTAAAATAAATATATTATACCCAACCTACTTACCCAAAGCTGTCTCAAAAGTTGGTAAGATGTAATTAAAACATTAACCGGCAATAACTTATTTAAAAATCAAATTTAGCAGACAGACACATGTTAGTGTATGTGGCAACATAAATTAGTCAAATTTGGACTGACAATTTTTGCATTAAGCCAGTCGAGTCGTTACTGAGTTGCTAGTGCCAATATTTTTTTGTGATATCGGATTCAGCCAAAAAACAACATAACTTACACAGGCGGTTTCTTGGAGAAATTGACAAACGAAGTATCATACCATGTGCTCAACTCATCTGCGTTTTGGAGAAATTGTTTACACTTATGACTTATTTATCGATCTATTAATACAACTGTCACAGTATTTAGTTTAACTTCTATCAACATGGGCGCCGTTATAACATGTTTTAGAAAATGATGCACTTTTTTTGTGTTACCGATAAGTTTTATGAAAAACCTTTTTAAATAGCCGTATTGATAGTTACCACCACAGTAATCTCTTGGTTTTGGTAACCTAAAATTAAATATGTGCGGCATGAACCTAGTGAAAAGTTTCTATTCTAATAAAGTTAATAAATAATTTTACTTTTTATGTGAAATTCAGGCTAGCTACTATTATATTGATTGCATCATGTGTAGTAGCTAGAATAAGCATATAAATAACCCAAAAATCTTGTCAAAGACATTAATAACAATAATGGGAGTTAAAGTCAAAGT